>PVIU01003350.1:0-147461 GCA_004026605.1 Ondatra zibethicus | reverse complement strand
ATCCGGGTCTTCTATTCGGTTTCATTGGTCCTCCTGTCTGTTCTTATGCCAGTACCAGGCTGTTTTCAGTACTGTAGCTCTGCAGTATAGTTTGAAGTCAGGGACTGTGATGCCTCCAGAAGTTCTTTTGTTGCCCAGGATTGTTTTGGCTATCCTGGGTTTTTTGCTTTTCCAAATGAAGTTGAGTACTGTTCTTTCGAGCTCCTTGAAGAATTTTGTTGGGATTTTGATGGGCATTGCATTGAATCTGTAGATTGCTTTCAGTAGGACTGCCATTTTTACTATATTAATTCTGCCTACCCAAGAGCATGGGAGGTTTTTCCATTTTCTCGTGTCTTCTTCAATTTCTTTCTTCAAAGATTTAAAGTTCTTGTCATACAAGTCTTCCACTTGTTTGGTTAGAGTTACTCCGAGGTATTTTATGCCATTTGTGGCTATAGTGAAGGGTGTTGGTTCTCTGATTTCTTCCCCAGCCCTTTTATCATCTGTGTACAGGAGGGCTACTGACTTTTTTGAGTTAATCTTGTATCCTGCTACATTGCTGAATGTGTTTATGAGTTGTAGAAGTTCTTTGGTAGAATTTTTGGGATCACTTATGTAAACTATCATATCACCAGCAAACAGTGAGAGTTTGACTTCTTCTTTTCCAATTTGTTTCCCCTTGATCTCTCTTTGATATCTTATTGCTCTAGCTAGGACCTCAAGAACGATATTGAATAGGTATGGAGAGAGTGGACAACCTTGTCTTGTTCCTGATTTCAGTGGAATTGCTGGGAATTTCTCTCCATTTAGTTTGATGTTGGGTGTTGGCTTGCTGTATATTGCCTTAATTATGTTAGGGTATTTAGGGATTGCATTGTGTTAATAAAAGATTCTATTTTAAACCCTAACTTGTTACATGCAAAGAAGTGATGTAGGGAGGAACGACGTTGTTGTCTCTAAACAGATCATTTATGCTCGCCCTATAAACAAAACACTTTCTATGCACAGTAAAACACTGCAGCCAACTACATTCAACATCCAATCTGAGCTGAACCGTTTCATGCAGTGGTTCGTGGCAATTCTACTTACTCACACGCAGCGCACTTTTCCCACTCGCAGTCCAGAATCAAGGCTCCTGTGAAGTCACGCCGTGCAATGTGGGCTAGCCCTGCTAGAAAATGTCCTAGCTTTGTTACACGGATTTTGCTTAAATATTGCTAAATTGTCCACAATTCCTACATACTCTTTCGCTTCGATGATGTGACAGATGATGCCAGAGCCCCTAGGGGCCGGTGCTTAGGGAATATCCCGGAGTCTAGAGTCACAGAGATCTTTGTTTAGCTCCTGGTTGCACTAGACTAGCGGGTCAGTCACCTTACTTTGCAGCTTTTCATTTACCACCTACCTGGGAATTGCGGAGGTGTTGGGATCATGTGTCTGGGTGCATCTGATGAAAGGCGCCATTTGGAATTGGTTCGCTCCCCCGTCTTTCTTCCCCTTCATCTTCCACTGGCTGACAGCCTGTCTCTCTTTTCCACATCTCTGTTTATCTCCTTACCCCAACATGAAATTTACAACCGTTTAAGGAGAAAAGCATGTTTTAAAATCTCATTTGTTACTCTGTGTTCACGATGTGTGTGGTGGTGGGCATGCCACCATGCGCTTGCGCAGTGTGGAGGTGAGAACCGCTGGTGACTGTGGGGTTGGGTCTCTCCTTCCAACCTTGCCTGGGTTCTGGGGGTTGAACCCAGATCACCAAGCTTTCAGGACAGGCACCTTTATCCACGGCAACATATTTTAAAAAAATTTCTACCTTAATTTTTTTTAAATTCAGAAATCTCATGATAGAGAAATTCTCAACATTTCTTTAAAATTTTTATTTATTCCTCTTTCATACAATACTTCCGGAATGTAGCTTCTCCCCCCTCCACACCTCCCAACCTCCCTCCCCCCCACCTCCTGGTTCCCCCAGATCCACATGCCTCCTTCCCTGCATTCTCCCCCCCCCCGGGCCGCCCCAGAAAAGAGCAAGCCTTCCAGGGACATCAACGGAACATGGAACAACAAGATATAATAAGACTAGGTACACACCCTCACATCAAGGCCTGGGTGAAGCAACCCAGAAGGAGGAAAATGGTCCCAAGAACAGGCAAAAGAGTCAGAGACACCCCCACCCTCCCTTTTTGAAGTCTCTCCCAAACATCAAGCTAACAACCGTAACATGTACACAGAGGACCTAGCACAGACCTACGCAGGCTCCATGGTTGCCGCTGGGGTCTCTGTGAGTCCCCACGGTCCCTGCTTAGTGGACCCCATTGGCCCTGCTCACCTCCAGGCCTCTTTGACCTCTCTGGCTAGTAAGCGATGAAAATTACAACGAACATCTTTTATCCTCCCAATATTTAAGCTGTTTCCCTGGTTCCTAAGCTTGGGATAAGACTACCTTGGAGTCTTGAGGAAGGGAGGAAATGGAGAAAGGGATTCAGCAGGGAGGGATGTGAATTTAGCTAGGGATGTGAGACTGAACAGGATTCAGCCAATCAGCGCTCCCCATGGTGATCAATGGCCGAGGGGAGGAAGGTTGCAGCCACACCTACCTGTTAGTAGTGCAATCGTGCACCCTGGGCTTTCACCAGTCTTTAGAAGACCCTCATTTAGCATTGGACAAGCCCAGCCAGGTTTACGCACCTTTCTAGGAAGAGGGATCTAAGACGTGAAGCTTTGTCTCAACCTTTCTAGAACCGTTTTCCAGCTTCTGTGCTACTCTCTTCGAGACTTTTTTCCTGTCTTAGATAAGAGTAATGGGCTATGCTTCTCAGGAGTGACAGGCTACAAGCTCTCTCCATAGCTCTTCGTAGCTGGCCCTGGGTTTATTTTATGGGTTTTTTTTTTAAATTTATTTTTATTTACTTTTGTCTGTATGTGTGCCTGTGTGCTTGCTCAAGGAGGCCAGTAGAGGGTGTCTGTCTCCTGAATGTGGAGTTACAGGTGGTTGTGAGCCTCCTGATCTGGGTGCTGGGAACTGAACTCAGGTCCTCTGAAAGAGTAGCAAGTGCTTCTAACCAGTGAGCCATCTCTGCAGACCCATATCTTGGCTTTTATTTCTTTTCCTCTCATTTTATTCCTGTGCATACATGTTGAGGTTCACGCATGTGTGCTTCTCCGTGTTGTGGGTCTGTTCATGGATGAGCTGCCTTCTCCTCAGGCCTGCCTGTACTCGAGGCTAACCCGGAGTCAAAAGAGTTCATAAAGTCAAAAGGAACTCTTTACCTTAAGCATTAAAAATGTGCTGCTGAATGTTTTCTTTGCATTTTATGGTGCCATTGGGTAGGGCTTCAACCCCCAAAGAATGAAGTAAATGTGTATACTAGAAATAGAGTTGCTTTCTTTTCATTTTCAACCCAGGGCATTAGGACCATCTGATAGTTAATTCCCCTTCTCCTCAAGCTGCCACATTATCGCCATAATCCACTTCACACCTATGAGTCTGACTAGTCAGGGCTTCTGTCTATTTAGTGTGCAGTCACATCTCGCCTTCAGTGTGTGTTTGTTTGAAGGAAAATGGCCCCCAAAAGGAGTGTCACTATTAGGAGGTGTAGTCTCGTTGGAGGAGCGTGTCTCTGTGTGCGCATTCTTTGCGGTCTCTTTCTCTCAAGCTCCCCTCAGTGTGACAGTCAGTCAACTTCCTGTTGCCCGCGCTTGTAGCAATCTCAGCTCCAGCACCACGTCTGCCTGCATGCTGCCATGCTCCCCACCATGATGTTAAGGGACTGAACCTCTGAAACTGTAAGTGAGCTTCCTCAGTGAAATATTTTCTTTATAAGAGTTGCTGTGGAGCCGGGTGGTGGCGCACACCTTTAATCCGAGCACTCGGGAGGCAGAAGCAGGAGGGTCTCTGTGAGTTCGAGGCCAGCCTGGTGGTCATGGTGTCTCTTCACAGCAACAGAAAGCCTCAGACAAGGAATCTTCTGTGGACAGCACACTCAGGAACTGAAGCTGAGTACTTAGATTCTGCCACTTATTGTCTGTGTGACCTCAGTGGCTGCCACTCATTCTCTCAGTGCCTCTGTGCCCTCTTCTGCATGAGGAACTGTATTAAAGGGTTGCATCATTAGGAAGGTTGAGAACCACTGCAAAAAGTCTAATCCAGTATGGCTGCCCTCCTTCTAGGAGAAGGAGTTTTGACACTGACATACATATAGGAAGACCACCGTAGAGAAGGCAGCTGACTCCAATCTTAGGAGAGAGGCCTTTAGGAGAAGCCAACCTGGGTCTGCAAGATGTCTCAGTAGGTAAATGTACTTACCACCAAGTCTAGCAACCTGAGTTCAGTCCTCAAGACCCATGTGTGGAAAGAAAGAACTGTCAAAAGTTTGTCCTGACCTCCACATGTATCCATGACACACATACACTAGTGTGCACCCCCCTACACACACACAAATACATTATTCAATTTAAAAAAAGGAGAAGAAAGCAACCTTGTTCATGGACCTCCATCTTTAGAATGGTAAGAAGTTAAAAACTGCTTATTAACTCGTGGTTTGTTCCTTCATTATGGAGGACTTGGCAAACTCACACCCTGGCAACCATGAGTTTTGTCCTTGGATACTTGATCCTCACATTATCGCCATAATCCACTTCACACCTATGAGTCTGACTAGTCAGGGCTTCTGTCTATTTAGTGTTCAGTCACATCTCGCCTTCAGTGTGTGTTGGTTTCTTCTCAGGCTATCTGAGATTCTTCTCAGGCTATCTCTCTGGTCCCTTTGCCACTTTCTGACCAGATTCCGTGTATCCTAGGCTCGCCTGTCTAAATACTAACCAGGACCTGCCCTGTTGAATATCAGAGGTCAGATTAGCTTAGGTGGAGTCAGAGTGGGAGGGCCATGGGTCCCCTAAGCTCTTTCTTGGCCCTCCTACCCTCCCTCTCTCTTCCTTCCTTCCCTGTAGCTCTGGTATTGGTTATCTTAAAATCTGCACGTAGACCTTACAGCAGCTTCTTTGGCTTTTTTTAAGCTTCCCCATAGGTTCCTATAATGCTGATGTCTGAGGGCCTGCGTTCAACACCAGAGCTGGAAGACTACAGTCAACACAGTGCCAAATCAGTCAGTGTTTCTCATATGTGTTTTCTTCCCTACTCTTTTAATGACTATTATTTTCTTAGTGACCCAAGTTATAAAATTCAATCATCATTCAAGCCCCTCCTGTTATGATCTGCTGGCCTGGCCTGTCATTTGGGTACACTGTCCCTTTAAGAGACAAGCCCCGCCCTCTCCCAACCACTCCTCCTTCTGCCTCCTCCAGCCTAAGCTCTCTCTCTTTCCTTTGCATCTTTCTTCTGAAGAGGTTACTACTGCCTCTCCCTCTCTCCTCCTCCCTTTCTCTTTACCTCTCTCCCTCCCCCCTCCTTCCCCCTTCTCCCCTTTCCCGTTCCCCTCCATAACCCACTATATAAACTGGCCTCTCTGCATGGTGGGTCTGTCTCTCGCCCACCAAGGCCTCAGGTCACCCACTGCTACCACTCGTGGGACTGGCCTTCCCCCTTCCCCCCTTATATCTTTAAAAAAAAAAAAGAATAACACCTTCCTCATCAGCTCTTATCCCTAAATACTATATATAACTCATTTTTTTTTTTTAGTTCTCCTCGATTTCCAGCTTTCCCCATTTCTAGTTACTACGTGAATCTAACACTCAGCACCTCTTGGCCAATATTCTGTAATTATGTCCTGTTTTCTCTTTGGTATTAAATCTACACCCTTCAGAAATGGTTCCCTAAAGCACAAATTATATTATTTTGTTCTCTGAACTTTGGTGTAACTCCTTGCCTAATTTAACAAGCAAGGGCTGGAATTACTTCCATTGGTGTTCATGGTTTCCTATGATCTGTTAAATGTCCTTCCTTTTCAGCTTTACAGGCCATTAAAAAACAAAACAAAACAGTAAAACAATGGGCCTGGAGAGATGGCTCAGCACTTAGGAACACTTGCTGCTCTTGCAGAGGACTTGGGTTCAGTTCTCAGGACCTACGTGATGACTCACAACCAACTTTAGGGGATCTGATACCCTCTCCCAGTATCCAAGAGCATCATACAGGCAAAACACACATTTATATAAACACACACACAATACAAACTCACTAAACAACAACAAAAACCATTCTGGTTTTGTGAAACCACCCAGGTACTTTACGTTGCTTCCATGAAAGGCTTTCCAAACCAGTGGGGTGGCTGACTCTGCAAACAGCCATCATTTTTCCGCGACTGTATTTTTTATTGTCCTTGGTTTTTGCAAATGACAAGATGTCCCTCCAAACTGTATCCATATGGTAAATAAAATAAAGGAGATTCTGAGTTTCTACACAAATGCTATTGTGGTGGTTTGAATGAAAATGTCCTCCATAAGCTCAAAGGTAGTGGCATTATTTGAAAAGATTAGGATATGTGACCTTGTTGGGGTAACTGTGGTCTTATTGGAGGAAGTATATCTCCGGGGGTGGGCTCTGAAGTTTCAGAAGCTCAAGCCAGGCCCAGTGGTTCACTCTTCCTGCTGCCTGCTAATCCAGGTGTCGAACTCTCAGCTACCTCCCAGCACCATGTCTGCCTGCATGCTGTCATACTTTTCGCCTTGACAATAATGGACTAAACCTCTGAACTGTAAGCCAGCTCCCAAGTAAATGTTTTCCTTCATAAGAGTTGCTGTGGTCATGGTGTCGCATCACAGCAATAAAACCCTAAGACAGTTTTTTGGTTTTTTGTTTTTGTTTTTTTTTTTTTAAGGCAAGGTCTCACTTTGTAGTCCTGGATAACCTGGGCGTGACTATACAGACCAGGATGGTCTTGAGCTCACAGAGATCTGCCTGCTTCTGTCTCCCCAGTGCTGGGATTAACAGCGCATGTCACCATGGCCTAAACAGAGATGCTGCTTTGGCTCCATTCATTCCAATTGCCTTACAAAGTGGCTGTTGATGGCATTGGCTTGTGTGTCTTCAATCCTTATGCTCCTTGGCTTAGAACTAAGTTCAAGGTTGCCAGGCCCGCTCTTCACTCTTTCCAATGGTCCATGCCAAGGGTCACTCGTGAAATGGTCAGAAGCACAAGAACTTATCCACTGCGACCATATGCATCACGGTGAGGGTGATAACCAGTGTCTGAATTGTTAGCACTCTTGTGTGGCATCCTTAGCCTCATGATGTAAAATGGAATCTCACTTTGAAAGATTTAGGAGCCCTGGGGTCCATATATTTGCCACCACAGATGTTCAGTAGACAGAGGTCTGAGCTTGGCATGTTCAAGAGATAGAAGGAACCCTGCTGATAGGGGCACAGTTGGCCACTGAGAGCAGAAAGGGAGTCTTTGAACATTGAGAAAGGGGAAAGCGAAAAGTGATCGCGACCACATAGAACAAGGCTCACAGCAGCTAACACTAAGCTAAATCAGAGACAAAAGCCACACACACAGGGCTCCAGTGCAGTTCAGTGATTGAGAAATGACCCAGCCTGTTTGATCCGCAGCACAAGACAAAGAGAAAAGCCGCAACATATTTCTCAGGGTGTGCGTCTTGTTTTCCTAATGGCTCCTGCCAATCTCCGCCAACATGCCCTAAGGATGATTTATTTTGCTTTCTAATTTGTTTTACTTGCTCCAACTTTCAAATGATTTTGGTGTCATCTTTCAGTCTGGACTGGGAGAAAGGTTTTTTTTTTTTTAAAAAGGGCTCATATAGGGGCTAGTAAATATAGCTTTTAATCTGGTTTACTCGATTTTTATTTTAGTAATAACCAGAGGAATATTCATATGTGACTAAGCCTAAAGTAACAAAGCATCAAGTAATTGTATTTGGGGGAAATAGGTCAATTTATGGCTGCAATTAGAAGGCATCATGGTGTAGCCACAGTTTTTTCTGAACAGTGACCATCAAAGCTGTTGGCATCTTCCCCATTTCATGGGCTTTTTAATTACAATTTTAAACATATCTCTGTGTGTGCCCATGTACCACGGACCACCTGTGGAGGACAGGACAGCTTTCTGGAATCGGTTCCTTCCATCATGTAGGTCTTCCATCAGGTCACCAGGTTAGACGACACTTTTGCCACTGAGCCATCTCATCGGCTGAATCCATGTGTGTTTGGCTTGACATTAATAATTAAAGATGCAGACATATTTGGGGGGGAGTATGTGGCGACTGCATTGGGAACAAAATTCTACTAATAAGATTACTTTAGCTGTACTTCGCACCATGAGAGAAAAACCATATGAATCCTTCCTAAGGTATGAGCCATTTGTAGGCTGACTTCTGCATGCCCAGGTTTTAGCTGTGACAGCCGAGGGGTCATGAGTTGCTGCTGCCACCTGGTGGTCGGTATGGGTAACTAACATCTGCCCCCAAACCACTCAGGAGCATCCTACTTGGAATTCAGTGGGTTCTGCTCTGTTTAAAGAACTATTAAAGACCAGGCAATGTGACAGTTAGTCAAGGAACAGATGTCTCCACCTTATCTTTGTTTTACTCTTGTTTCGCTCTTGAGACTAGCACTCTCTTTAATCCTCCTCCCATCACCCTTCCTTCTCAATTCCGGCTTGGCTCTCCAGTTTGTCATCTCCTCTCTGAGACTTCTTTTTTTTTTTCTTTTTTCTGTGACATAAGTGACACTACCCACAGCTTTAAATCACAGTGTTATGCTGTTAGACACTGTCCCCAGACAAATGAAAATCCTAAACTTTCTGGGGTTTTTCCCCACCAACTTCTAAATACCTTGGAAGGCTCTAGAAGTCTCCAGAAATCTCTTTCCGCCTTTGCAGCTTGCTGTGCTGTTTGCGTCTCTTTCACACACTTTTTATGAGGCACTGACACAGAAGAAAAAAAGATCGACTCATCTCTTCCATTTTCAGTTTTCTAAAGATAATAAATGTTGCTTTTTACTATTTTTATCATAAATATTCAAATCATTTCAACTCACTGTGGATTAAATCAGCCTTCTTAAGGGTTTTTGCAAATATAATCATTAGTAATAAAACTGTTTTGGGGAAGAATTTATTCTGAATTTGAACAAATAGCTTTAACCTTGGAAATGTAGTCTACTTCACAGAGGCCATTTTCTGCAACCGAAAAACAGATAAATCAGTGGCTATTTTGTTTATAATAGAAAAATATTTGCCACTTCCCAGAGTAATTTATCATGCACTCTAAATAATGTGATTTTTTTTCAAATGCATTTAAACTGGGCTTCGAGTGTAGAGCATTTTCAAGCACTGGTTTTCATCAAGCCCCAAAGATGCCACAAGCACAGCCAGTGAACACTCTGAGAATTCGGAGGAACTACACCATTTCAGCACTGTTTGCTCCAAGGATGCAATCATACAAAATATACCTACTTGCAAGCAAAAAATAAGATAAAATAAAAAGCTAGTCAAGACAAAGGAAAGCTGGGATACATTATCTTCCAAGAAATGGCTAGGGTTTTTGGTGGGATTGATAAATCAAAAGGTACAGATAGTTGTGATTTTGATGGACACTCAAATTCTCCCCTGTAGAGAATAGGACAGTTATCTTCCTTTCCTTTCTTCCTTCTTTTCTCCCCCCACCTCTTTCTCTCTTGTATATTTTCGAGACTAAGTTTCTCTGTGTAACAGCCCTAGCTGCCCTGGAGCTCTCTCTGTAGACAAGGCTGGCCTTGAACTCACAGAGTTCTGTCTCTGCCTCCCAAGTGCTGGGATTAAGGGCATGTGCTACCACTGCCTGGATCCTTTTCTTTTTCTTTTTTAATTTTGGACAGTGTCTTGGTGTGGGAGAACTATCTGTATTCTGTCAATCATGTTTTAAATAAACACTGATTGGCCAGGCAGGAAGTATAGGTAGGACAACTAGACAGGAAGTAAAGGTGGGGCCAGAAGAACAGGAGTATTCTGGGAAGAAGGAAGCTCTTTCCCCACTCCTGCCCAGACCACCGAAGAAGCAGGATGTGACCTGCCCCACTGAGAAAGGTACTGAGCCATATGGCTAACATAGATAGGGATAATGGGTTAATATAAGCTATAAGAGCTAATAAGAAGCCTGAGCTAATGGGCCAATCAGTTTATAATTAATGCAGACTCTTTGTGTGATTTTCTTTGGGACTAAATACTGTGGGACCTGGTGGGAGGCCAGAAACCAACCAGGCCCTCATGTTACAGAATGGTGCCCAACATGGATAACTGCACCCAGAGAAAGCCTGAGAAAGCTTGGGAAAGAATAGAGTAAAGCATGTTTTCTTGGTAGCAGCAATTTCTCAGGTCTGCTCTGCTTGCTAGAGGCAAGCAAGCGCTCTCATCTAAGAGAGTCTTCCTGACTCAGATTTAGCTGTAAAGCCTTGCAGCTCTTTTAAAAGGTCCTGCCACGAAACACCTAAATAGTGTTGATAAAAAGCTGACCGCATGCTTTTCGGTTTTCAGCCGTAGCAGGAAAAAAGCTGCACCATTTTAAAATGCCAGCTTTCTTGGCCCTCCTGCCAGGGCAAACTCTGACTCTTTCAGGCTGGCGGTCCAACTACTACGGATCATTTGAGTGTTGTTTGTTGACACACTGTTGCAGCTTGCTTGCTAGCAGGGACCTTGAAAGGCCATAGAGTTGTGGCAATAAACATGGCTCCTGCGGTACCTCAGCCATGAGGCTGAAATCTCAGAAAGCTAAGAAATGGGCTGGATCCAGTCGGCAGAGCTACGGCTTTAATCCTCTAAGTATTGCTTGGCAAATTGCAGACTCATGTGGTCAGAAAGGGAGAGATATAGAGTAAAGAGAGATTCAAAGATGAAGAAAACCTCTAAATGGTTTACACTGTGTTAAACATATATCAAGAAAAAGGTTAAAGTTCTTAAAATAAAAAAGAAAGAAAGAGAGGAGTTGGGTATGGTGGTACACGCCTTTAATCCCAATGCCTGGAAGGCAGAGGCAGACAGATCTCTGTGAGTTCAAGGTATAATAGCACACAACTTTAATCCCAGCACTGGGAAGAGAGAGACAGGCAGATCTCTGTGAGTTCAAAGATAGCCTGGTTTACAGAGGGAGTTCCAGGACAAAGATACACAGAGAACCTGTCTCAAAAGCTAAAAGTAAAAATAAAAGAAATAGAGGTTAAAGTAAAGCCACATAAAGATGGAAAACACACAGAGAATCTGGATACTGTATGTTATTATGCTCTCTTTGAATTGTTTGAATGCTGAGGAAGGAGCAACAGCTGCTAAAAGATTTTTGCTTATAAATGCTCCTGAATTAATCCAAGATAGGTATTTTGAAAGTACCTTGACTTCAAAATTGAAGTCAAAAGATATGTTACTTTGGAGAAGAGATTTTGCTTTTGTTTCCACAGGAAATGAGAGGCTGTGGATTCATTCTGAGTTAAGAAAAATCAGGTTTGGTCAAGGAAGACCACCTGAGAAATCTCCGGTAGGAACAGTTGGCCCAGATGACTGAGTTCTACATCCAGAACAGGTTCAAAACTGCTGCCTGAGATGATCAAGACTCACAGGATACTCCAGTCAAGACTTGATCATAACTCTAAATTTTCTTTAGGTTCCCATAAGGTTATCAGTGCCCCCAACCAGCCAGAAGTACCCTGGAATACTATGCCCACATTCCCAAAAAATGGACTATGGATATTTTCCTTTGTTTAAAAAAAAAAAGAGGGGGAAGTGGTGCAGAAAAATTGTCTGTATTCTGTCAATCATGTTTTAAATAAACACTGATTGGCCAGGCAGGAAGTATAGGTAGGACAACTAGACAGGAAGTAAAGGTGGGGCCAGAAGAACAGGAGTATTCTGGGAAGAAGGAAGCTCTTTCCCCACTCCTGCCCAGACCACTGAAGAAGCAGGATGTGACCTGCCCCACTGAGAAAGGTACTGAGCCATATGGCTAACATAGATAGGGATAATGGGTTAATATAAGCTACAAGAGCTAATAAGAAGCCTGAGCTAATGGGCCAATCAGTTTATAATTAATGCAGACTCTTTGTGTGATTTTCTTTGGGACCTAAAGACTGTGGGACCTGGTGGGAGGCCAGAAACCAACCAGGCCCTCATGTTACAGGGTCTCTCTATGTAGCCTTCAAAGTCCTGGGTTCCCTGTAGACCAGTCTGACTTTGAACTCACAGAGATTCACCTGCATCTGCCTCCTGAGTGCTGGGACTCAAAGTGTGCACCATCATGGATATACCAATTGTATTTCTGTGGTTTAGTTCCCCCCCCGCATCGTTTAGTTTTTAACACTCAAAGATATCATCATTCTTAGTTTACTTAGTCAATACTGTGTATGTATGTGCTCATGTGTGCAGGTAGACTTGTATAGCTTGTGAACATGCTCAGAGGCCACAGGCCCACCTCAGGTGTCATTCATTCCTCTGGGCCCACCCAGATTTTTTTTTTTGACAGGGTCTCTCACTGTCTCCACCTCCCTAGAGATAGAATTAAAAGTGTGCACCACTACACCTAGCTAGCTAGTTTTCGTTCTTTAAAAACATTCAAATCAATTTATTTGCTTTATGTGCATGGATGTTTTGTCTGCGTGTATGTGTGTGCACTGTAGCGGTGCTTGCGGAAGGAAGTGTCAGGTCCCTTCGAACTGGAGTTAGCCGTGAACCATCCTGGGTCTCTTGCAAAATACAGAAGTGCTCTTAAACACTGAGCATATAGCCTGCTCCCCCTGCCCCCGAACCCCATTCGTAGGTCTGGAGATTGAACATCAGTTCTTTGTGTTTACAAGGCGAGTATTTCCACCAGCTGAGCCATTGCCTATATTGTCAGTGTTTGCTAGATTTAGTGTAGCACCTACAGCTTCCCGTGGCCTTCATTCCTTCATCCCCTGCCATCTGGGTGGGACCACTCCCTTTTCTTTTATTTTACCTTGTTTACAGTGCTGGAATAGAATCCAGTGCTTTGAGCATGTTTCAACCCATGTTCTCTGACTGAGCTACACCCCCAGACTCTATTCTGTTCTTAATATCTTCTTAATATGCTGCCCAAGTCATAACAAGTCCTATAAGATCTGCATTACATCTCACGCTAATAGCTGCGTCACCGTGGATGAACTCTGAGGACAATACATTCAGGGACACAAGCCAGTCACCAAAGGACAGCTAGTGTCATCCTTCTTAGTTGAGGGACCTAGAGGCCTTATGCTCAGAAAGACCAAAGGTAAAGGCAGTCGCTGGAGCTGGGAGGTCAGCTGCACAGTAGGTTCAGACTTGGGATTTTTACAGGGCTGAAAGATTTCCAGGACTGGATGGCAGTGGTGACAGTAAATGTGACTGTACTTCATGTTACTGAAGAGTGCATTTTAATGCAGATAATCACTTTTATATCACAACTTGAATACGGAAGCAGGTCACAAAATAATACACTATCAAATTCTACTTTCATAGATTCTAATAATGCAAAGCTGTACATTTTTAGACAGTGGAACCACAAAGGGAACAAGAAGATGACTCTCGGAATGGCCAGGCAATGGGTGGAGAGGAGAGGCACATGGCGATGAAAGAGTTTAAGGGTTCTGGGTAGCTTCTTGTTTTCTTGGAAAGCTGGAGGCTGCATCCAGGACCTTCTGCACGCTAGGCAGTGCTCTAACATAAAGCTTTGTCCACAAGTTGTAGTGGTATATTATTTGTATTTTGATAAATAAATCTTGCCTGAAGACCAGAGGCAAAGCTAAAGCCACTAGAGGTCAGACTATGGTGACACACACCTTTAATCCCAGGATTTAGGAGAGTCAGATGGATCTTTGTGAGTTCTAGGTTACCCTGGGCTACACAAGATTAATGGAGAAATAATTCCAGGTGGTGGTGGCCTACACCTTTAATCCCAGTCCCAGGGGGGTTATACACCCTTAATCCCAGCACTAGAGGGAATATAAAATGAGAGGAGAGAGAGGCTCTCTGTATAGTTTGCAGTCACCCAGCTTTGGTAGCGGCAGACTTCTCTAGTGGCTTGGCTGCTTTGTTTTTCAGGTTTTTGGTAAAATCCTAATTTCTGTCTCTGAGTTTTTATTTTTCATACTACAGCAACCCCTTTCTATTTCTTCTTCTTCTTTTCTTCTTCTCCTCCTCCTCCTTCTTCTAATTTTTTATGTTATTAAAAAAAGCTAACTTCACACCATGAACCCTGTTCACACTGAATTCTCAGTCCTTCCATGTCCATCCCCTTTGTGACTCTGCCAAAAAGGGTAAAAATAGAAACAAACAAAAAACAAGACCAAGTTGTGTTATCAATAAATTCACTAGAGCATGGTCAAACTCTCAATGGCCTGCCCCTTAAATAGAACCAAGACCTTCCCACCTCACTTCTGCACCCTGTGCTGGCAGAAGCCATCAACTGCAGAGAGCTACACTTCAGGCTCCTTATCACAGTTTCTAAAAGTTCTCTTCAATGGCTTCCTGTCAAGGCTGTTACTTTTCTGTTGGGGATGGGGGTTGGAGCTTGTTATGCAGATGTTTGGTTTAGGCCACTTCTTCACCATAATGTACATGTATTTGAATATCTTCTGTATTTAATATTTTTATATTTTAAAATAAAATTAAAAGCAACACTACAGCAAGAACAATGTAGCTTGCTGGCTACATTGCAGCTCAGCTAAAGGTTCCTTAGCCACAGGACTATTTCTGCAGCATTCCTGAAGGTTTGGCTCGCACTGTGGGAAGAGGTGAGGGTGTCAAGGTTTGTAAGTGGATGGGCTGTCTGCCACCTCACACCTTGTCGTGACGCTTCATTCATAATTCTTCAGCTGCTAAGAGCACCAAGGGGTGAACTCAGTCAGACACAGCAGGACAAATACTGTATCATCTCGTGTCCATGAGGTACAGTATTTGTTGGGTCCCTAGAGACAGGACGTGAACAGGTGGCGTCAGGAGCTGGGACACAGGATGGAAAGTGAGTGCTTGATGGGTACCATTTCCGTGTGGGGTGACAGAAAGGCTGGGTAAATGGGGATGGTTGTGGAAAGACGTGAAGGTTTTTAAAGTCTAGGAAATGTCTTAGATTTGTATGTCCAAGAAACTTAAAGTGATTATGCATATTTTACCACAATAAAAGAAAGATCAAATGAATTTCTCCCCCCCCTCTCTCTCTCCCATTCTCTCTCCCTCCCTCTTTCCCTTCCTCCCTCCCTTTCTTTCTCTGTAGTGGTGGGGATTGAACTCAGGGCCTTGCATATGCTAGGCAAGTACTCTGCCACTGAGCTACACCCATGGCTACATTTGGATATTTATTTTAATTAGTTATTTATTTTGGGAGGGAGTGGTTTGAGACAGGGTTTCTCTGTGTAGTCCTAGTTGTCCTGGAACTCGATCTGTAGACCAGGCTGACCTCAAACTCACAGAGATCTGCCTGCCTCTGCCTCCCAAGCACTGGGATTAAAGGCGTGAGCTATCACCGCCTGGCCTATTTATTTTCAATAATCAGTACACTGAAGAAAAGAAAGATGCTCGGCAAATATATAGAACAGAGAAGTCTTTCTCCAACGCTTCTGGTTCTGGAGAGGAAATTCAGGATTATCACCCAGAGTTTGCCTGCCACTGACCTGATGCTTCTCTGGGGTGAGCCTTGGGACAGCAGGTGAAGCAAAATTCTTTAATGAAATTCACCAGTTCACTGAGTAACTACATTCCAAGAAATCTAAATGGAGTGTAAACAGCTCTCAGTTCTCCTGAATGCCAAAGAGAAAACTAAACAAACAAAACAAAACAAAAAGCACGACCTGGCCAAAGTATTTAAACAGTTACATGCCCACCCTCAAGGGGTAGAGGTAAATATGGAGAATTTGGGGCCGATTATTGTCATAAAATATGACAAGAATCATAGCATGCTTCTATTTCTACTTTGGATGGAAGATGTCCACCACAGGCTCACGTGTTAGAAGAACAACAGAACCCCAACTAGTGGTGCTGTCTTGGGTGGTTGTGGAGTTGTAGGGGCTAAGGTCTAGCTGGAGGAAGTAGCTCCCTATTTCTTGTGGTGGACTTCCTTGTTCCGTTTCTGCTTCCTGTTGAGGAGTCCCTCTGAGAATTTCCATGACGGTGGAGCCACACGCTGCTGCCGCGTCTTTCCCTCCCTCCGGTTGTATCCCCTCAAACTACAGGCCGAGATAAGCCTCTCCTTCTTTAAATGGTCAAATATTTGGCCCAGCAATGAGAAAGTAATGAATACACACACCACAGGCTGATTGCTACATAGCCACCCCAAGGGGTCAGTTACAGTCGGAAACACTTACCAAGAACCAATGCTAAGGGGAAGCCGGGTCACTACGGGACATAAATGTTGTGTTTATTTGAAGTTTGATGTCAAGTTTTCAAATTGTCAAAATGATTTTCTGTTGTTTCGAATGTACACAAGTGGGAAATAAAGAGTATAGAAGTCATTACTCACACATCAGGAGAGATGCGGCCCCTGGGCGGAGAAGGAAGCAAGAGCTCGGAGGAAGGATGTGTGCCAGGCTGTTGCTCCGTGAGGTCTTGATGTGGTTCATGCTCACGTACTTGCTTCAAAGCTCATTGTTAACCTCTAAGTTGAAGTGTCTATTTAGTGTTCCAAGCAAGAACAAAAAGCACAGAGGAGCGGCCTTGCGCATGGCTGCTCCACTCAAGGCGGGCAGGTGTAAGAGGAGAGGCTCACACTGCGCACGGCTACTCCATCCAAGGCAGGAAGAGGGAAGAGGAGCGGGCTCACACTGTGCATGACAGCGCCACCCAAGGCGGGAAGAGGGAAGAGGCGCGGGCTCACACTCACATGACAGCTCCATCCAAGGAAGGAAGAGGGAAGAGGAGAGGCTCTCACTGTGCATGGCTACTCCACCCAAGGCGGGAAGAGGGAAGAGGAGTGGGCTCACACTGCGCATGGCTACTCCATCCAAGGCAGGAAGAGGGAAGAGGCGCGGGCTCACACTGCGCATGGCTACTCCGTCTTGCTGTGGTGACGATGTTCCTGCAGAGTGGAGGGTCGCTCTATGACGCTGGTTTTCCTACTTGAGCTTTCCTTTCTTTCCATCCCTTCAGGGTCCTTTACTGGGGGGGGGGAGGTGCTTCTCTTTCTGGTGTTTATTTCCTCTACCACTATTGTTCCATGGCCCCTGGGGGTGGTCCCAGTAGTATACTTGTACAGATCCCTCGATTAAAACCACAGTAACAGCAACCCAATGTTGTGTGTATGTTGCACAAAATTGGGTCCTTTGGAGACTCTGTAACCACTTATATTAAAGGACTTGCCAGGCAGTGGTGGCACACACCTTTAATCCCAGCACTTGGGAGGCAGAGGCAGGCAGATCTCTGTGAATTTGAGGCCAGCCTGGTCTATAAGAGCTAGTTCCAGGACAGGCTCCAAAGCCACAGAGAAACCCTGTCTCGAAAAAAAAAAATGTGATCCTTGTCTAGAAAAGGAAGATTTTGTGAATCACACTGTAGTGTTGTGGAATGTTTGTTTAAGGTGTGTTCCATCCATTTATGCTGTGGAGTGTTTGTTTAATGATGTAAAGATGTTTTGCACTTTTTATGTTGCATTTTTTTTAACTCTGTGAAGCTGTGTAACTTTTCCTGCCTAAAACACTTGATTGGTCTAATAAAGAGTGAACAGACAATAGCAAGGCACGGGAGAGAAACTGGTGGGACTGGTGGGCAAAGGGAATAAGAGCAAGAAAAGAAAAAGGAGAGGATGGCACCAGGGGCTAGCCATCCAGCCAGCCACGGAGTAAGAAGTAAAGAAAGATATAAAGAATAAAGAAAGGTAAAAATCCCAGAGGAAAAATGTAGTTAAAGAGAAATGGGATAATTTAAGTTAGAAAAACTGGCTAGAAATCAGCCAAGCTAAGGCTGGGCATTCAAAAGTAAGAGTAAGTCTCCATGTATTTATTTGAGAGCTGGATAGCAGGTCTCCAAGGAGGAAAGAAAGAAAGAAAGAAAGAAAGAAAGAAAGAAAGAAAGAAAGAAAGAAGAAAGAAGGAAAGACTACAAAAGTGTAGATCTAACACTTGGCAAAATTGTGGACCTAATTTATTACAAACCCTTCTCCAGAGAGCATCTGGTAGAATAGAACACATATTTTTAATTAGGTTATTTTGTGTGTGTGTGTGTGTGTGTGTGTGTGTGTGTGTGTGTGTGTGTGCCCGCACCATTGCACACTCACATGTGGAGGTCAGAGGACCTCTCCTTCCACCATGTTGGTCCCAGGATCTCTCCCTCCACCATGTTGGTCCCAGGATCTCTCCCTCCACCATGTTGGTCCCAGGACTATAACTCAGGCCGCCAGGTTTTAGATAACCTTAAATATTCTTCAAGATGTCCAGTGCAGCTGAGCACCCCAGGGAGACTTACCACCGAAATATTCAGACCTGCAAGCCTGAGTTGTGCATATGTGTTTCCTGGGAGTATTGAGACCGCAGCTGACAGGAGAACTGAGATCCCCACACAGATCAGATTCAACCAACCCGAGTGAAATCGGCCAGGGAAATACCTCTGCCCCCAGTCCCAGTGTGTCAACTTGTTGCTCGGGAATACTCATAGAGTGTGCTTATCTTAGGCTCTCACTGAAAGAGAAACACTTAGTTTTCTTCTCCAGAGAGAAGAAAATGTAAGTACTTGGAAAGATCAAGTTATGAAAACAAAAGGGAAGCCAAGAAATGCACAATGATTGGGTAAATGTGAAAAGGACTATCAATAATAATAATAATAATAATACCTGAAAACATGAAGACAGTGTTATAACCACATGACTGGAAAGGGAGACATGAGTTATTACTGCTATGGGACTTTAAAACACATTCTGGCATCCTGGCCATAGCCGGGAACAGGGTCAGGATGCGGAGTGACTTTCTGTTCTAGGTCACAGGCACATCTTGTAAATTTAAGGGTGATTGAAAGTAAACATACAACTTTAAAATAAGTTGAAAATAGCAGGGGGAATGATGAAATGATTATTTACCAGGGGAATTGCAAGGAGAAATGAGAAGCAAAGGAAAACACGGGACTCTAACAAATGTAATATAATTGACGTAAACCCAATGTCTTAGTTGTTCAAACAAGCATAGATGAACAGAGCTCAGCGGGTTAATGTGCATGCCACAATGGCATGGATACCCAGATCTGCATAAAAAGCTGGATATGGTGAGATGGAGAGGAGCCTGGAGTAAGAAATAAAACCAAAATATTTTTGCCTCAAAATAAGGTAGGAAGCAAGAATGAACCCATGAAAGCTGTCATCTGACCTTCATACTAATGTTTGCACTCCCATGTGTATCACAGACATAGCATTCAGACACACACGCACGTGCATGCGTGTATACGCGTGCACACACAGAAATATTGTTTTTTTCTTTTTTTTCTTCCTGAGACAGGGTTTCTCTGGGTAATAGCTCTGGCTGTCTGGGAACTCTCTTTGTAGATCAGGCTGGCCTCGAACTCACAGAGATCTGCATGCTATGTCTCCTGGGTGCTGGGATTAAAGACGTGTACCACCACCACCCAGTGCAAATACTGCTTTAAAATATATTTTATGTGCATGTGTGTGGTCCTGGGTTTGTGTACATGCACCATGTGTGTGCAGGTGATGTCCCCAAAAGCCAGAAACAGGAGCTAGTTGTCAGCACCCTTGGGACTGGAGTTGCAGGTACAGTGTATAGCACTGTGGGTACAGGAAATTGAATCCAGATCCTCTGGAAGAGCAGCCAGTGCTCTTAACCATTAAGCTATCACTCCAGCCAAGTGGGTGGGTACACCTGTGAGGGTCTGACGTGGCATTCTGCTCTGTGAATGTCATTGGTTAATAAAGGAACTGCTTTGCGCTTATAGCAGAGCTATAGGGGAACAGAGCTAGGCGGGGAAAACTAAACTGAATGCTGGGAAAAAGGAGGCAAAGTCAGAGAGAAGCCATGGAGCCGCCAATGGAGACAGATGTGCTGAAACTTTCCTGGTAGGACACGACCTTGTGGTGATGCACAGATTAATGGAGATGGGTTAAATTAAGATGTAAGAGTTAGCCAATAAGAAGCTAGAGCTAATGGGCCAAGCAGTGATTTATTTAATACAATATCTGTGTGTTTATTTCTAGTCTGAGCTGCCCAGCAGCCGGGAACACACAAGCAGTCACCTTACTACAAGGGATTGTTTTATTTTTTTTGTTGTTGTTTTTGTTTTTATTGTTTTTATTGAGCTATATATTTTTCTCCACTCCCCTCCCTTTTTCTCCCCTCCCCTTCTACCTTTTCCCATGGTCCCCATGCTCCCAATTTACTCAGGAGATCTTGTCTTTTTCTATGTCTCATGTAGATTAGATCCATGTATGTTTCTCTTAGGGTCCTCATTGTTGTCTATGTTCTCTGGAATTGTGAATTGTGGGCTGGTTCTCTTTGCTTTATGTCTAAAAGCTACTTATAAGTGAGTACATGTGATATTTGTTTTTCTGGGTCTGGGCCACCTCACTCAATATGATGTTTTCTAGATCTATCCATTTGCTCACAAATTTCAAAATGTCATTTTTTAAATTAAATCATTTAAAGTGGGAAGACCCACTTTACATCCAGATCTTTTGAGGTAGGAGAATCCACCATGAATCTGGGTCACACCTACTACTGGCAGCCTATAGAAAAGACACGGAAGAAGGAAGCTTGCTTTCTTTGCCTGCTTGCACTCACTCTGGCAAGTCCATTCCCTCCTTGGCATTAGAGCCTACTTCTAATTCAGTAGGGATTCAGGTATAGACTGAAGAGCAGCAGAGACATCCAGCTTCTTAGACCTAACAACTACTGGATTCTTGGATCTTCCATTGGGAGATGGCCAGTGTTGGACTAGCTGGACAGCCTGTAAGCCATTCCAATAAATTCCCTTTCTCTCTCTCTCTAGATTTGGTCTATCAGTCTGTCCTTCTAAAATCCTGATATAATACAGACATTGAAGATTTTAGTAATTGTGGTGGTCTGAATGAAAATGGTCCCCACAGACTTATATAGAATGGCACTAGTAGGAGGCATGGCCTTATTGGATTAGGTGTGGCGTCATTGGAGGAAGTGTGCCATTGGGGTGGACTTTGAGGTTTAAGAAGCTCAGAACAGGCCAGTGACTCACTCTCTCTTCCTGCTGCCTGTGGATCCAGGTATAGAGCTCTCAGCTGCCTCTCCAGCACATGTCTGTCTGCATGCTGCCTTGCTTCCCTCCAGAATGATAATGGACTAAATCTCTGAACTGTAAGCCAGCCCCAATTAAATGCTTTCCCTTATACGAGTTTTTGTGGTCATGGTGTTTCTTCACAGCAATAAAACCTTAATTAAGACAGTTACATAATAAAAATGATATAATGAGAGAAAAAACTTTGTGTTCCATTATTAGAGAATCCACATACTTTTTAGGCATACATATAGCATGTCATGGCCGTGAAGGAAATAACAACAAATGCAAATATCTTATTGCTAAATTAATAAACTTTTTAAAAATTAAATTATGTGTCTTTGTGTGTGTGTGTTTGTGCACATGAGTACAGATTCCCAAGGAGGACAGATGAGGGCATCAGATCCTCAGGATATGGAGTCACATGTGGTTATGAACCGCCTGGCCTGGATTATGGGAACTAAACTCAGGTGTCTGAAAGAGCAATATGTGCTCTTAACTGCTGAGCCATTTCTCCAGCCTATATTTAATTATCTTTATAGACAAATCATAATTGTATTGCATTTATGGAGTACACTGACATTAATATATGGGTATGCAGACATACACAATACAGTGATTAAAGTAAAACATGTCTATATCAATATCTCTATTATCCCATTTAACATTTTTGTGATTATGTATTTGAAATTTATTCTGTTCTATTATTTAGAAATACATAATACATGGGTTATATTGGTTGTATTGATTTTATATTCACAATGGTTGTCAGACTTAATAATCCTTCTGTTTAGTTGAAACTTGGTACCTTTGAGCAGTCACTGATTACTACTTGGGATGGTTTGAAAGAAAATGCCTCCCAAAGGAAGTGACACTATTAGAAGGTGTGGCCTCATTGGAGTAGGAGGTGTGGTCTTGTTGGAGGAAGTGTGTCACTGTGGAGGTGGGCTTTGACATCTCATATGTGCTCAAGATGCCTCCCAGTGTCTCAGTTCACTTCCTGTTGGCTTAGGATCAAGACGTAAGGACTCTCAGCTCCAGCATCATGTCTTCCTGTCATGATTATAATGAACTAAACCTCTGAAATGTTAGCAAACCACCCCAATTAAATGTTTTCTAAGAGTTTCTGTTAGCTGGGCATAGTGGCTCACACCTTTAATCCCAGCACTTGGGAGTCAGAGGTAGGTGGATCTTTGTGAGTTTGAGGCCAGTCTGGTCTACAAAGTGAGTTCCAGGACAACCAGAGCTGTTACACAGAGAAACCCTGTCTTGAAAAACAACAACAAAAAAATTTGCCATGGTCATGGTGTCTCTTCACAGCAATAGAAACCCTAATCAACACACTACTAGTCTTCTCCCAACTTCTTCCTTTGAAATTTTCCATTTCTAAAGATTTATTTATTTATGCATATGAGTGCTCTATCTGCATGTTTGCCTGAATGACAGAACAGGGCCTCAGAGCCCATTATGGCTGTGAGTCACCAAGTGGTTGCTGGGAATTGAACCTAGGTCCTCTGGAAGAGCAGCCAGTGCTTTTTAACTGCTGAGACATCTCTCCAGCCCCCCCATCCCCAATTTCTTTTCAGATTCCATATAGAGGTTAGATTTGGTCCTAATCTTTCTGTGCCTGAATGTTCTCAGTTAGTATAATAATGTCTCTTAGATTCTTTCATGTTGTCCCAGACAACAGAATTTGTTTCCTTTTTTAGCTACAAGTAATGCCTTAGTTGCTTTTCCCATTGCTGTGATAAAATTCTGACACAGGCAACTTACAGGAGGAAGGGTAAATTTCAGCTGCCACCCTCAGTTCACAGGAAGGAGCAGTTGTGGGAGGTCGAGGCAGCTGGTCACAGAGTATCTTCTATCAGAAAACAGAGAAAGAGCAATGTGGTTGCTCACTTTGCTCTTTCCTCCTTTTTATTCAGTTGAGGAGCCAAGTCCATGAGATGGTCCCGACCACGCTTAGGCTGGGTCTTCCCTTGACAGTCAGACCTCTACAGAAACTTCCTCAAAACCATACTCAAAAAAGTGTCTCCCAGGTGCTTCCAAATCCAGTGAGACTGACAAAGAAAACTAACCATGGCGAATAGCATTTCATCATGGAAGTGTAAGGGTTTTCCTTTCCCGTTCTGTTGCGGAGGGAAACCTTGATGCCGTATCGAGGCTCCTGTGGCTAAGGCTACAACACAGAAAGACATCCTTCCAACACTGCTTTCAGTTGCCCTGGAGACGGTCCCAGAAGTGGGGTGCTGGGTCATTTGGTAATTCAAGTTTTACTTTTTTTGAGAAACACTCACACCATTTCCCAGAAGAGCCGTACTCACCAACATTCCTCCCAACAAGTGCATGAGCTTGTTTCCTTCTGTCCCTGTCAGGGCTTTCTCTTTCACTCTAGCGGGTGTGAAATGGTGTCTCATTGTCATTTACTCTGCCTTTTCCTGATGCTTAGTGAGGCTCAGCATCTTCTCATGTGCCTCTTAGCCATTTAAATCCTTCTTTCGAGGAGTGTTTGTTTGGGACTTGTGCCCATTTTAAAATTGGATTGTTTTTGTGACATTGGATTGTTTGAGGATTGATACACTTGGAACATTAACCACCTATTAAATGATGGCAAGTACTTTCCCCACTCCCTGGTGTGTGTGTGTGTGTGTGTGTGTGTGTGTGTGTGTGTGTGTGTGTGTGTGTGAGAGAGAGAGAGAGAGAGAGAGAGAGAGAGAGAGAGAGGTCAACCTCAGGTGTTATTCATCAGGAGCTATATACCTTCTTTTTGGGACAGGGTCTTTCATCAGCCTGAACTACTAGGCTAGTCTGGATGACCAGCGAGCCCCAGGGGGTCCTCCCTCCCCAGTGCTGAGATAACAAACACATATCACCAAAGAGCCTTCACCTTGGTTCCAGGGATTGAACTCAGCAACCCCCCGCCCTCACCGCCATTTGTCTCCTTTTTGATGTTATGCCCTGTTCTCTCAGACCAGATTTATGGAACTTTCCCACTGTGTTTTCCTCCAGGTGCTTCGAGTTTCAGAAGTCTTGAGTTCAGTTTGAGCGAACTTTCATATCCAGCAGGAGATTATTTTCACAAAATCATTTGCTGATGGGATCTCCTTTCTCTGTCGCGTGTTTGTGAAGTAAGAAAAACCTGGTCGGGGGTCTGGAGAGATGACTCAGTGGTTAAGAGCACCGGCTGCTCTTCCAGAGGACCTGGGTTAAATTCCCAGCACCCACGTGGCAGCTCACAACTGTCTGTAACTCCAGATTTAGAGTTCTGGCATTTTATACAGATACACTTTATACAGTTATATACGCAGGAAAAACACCTATGCACATAAAGTAACAATAAATAATTAAAAAAAGAAGAAAGACCTGGCCATAAGTGCTAGATTGATTGATCTCTCTCCCTCCCCCTTTCCCTTCCTCCCTCTCTCTTTCCATCCATCTCTCCCTTCCTTCCTCTTTTCTTCCTCCCTTCCTCTCTCCCTCCCTTCCTGTTCCATTTGTTTAGGAGTCTTTTTATACCAGCACTTTTCTGTTCTGATTATAATGACTTCATTTTCTAGTCTGCAGTCAGGTTGTGTGATGAATCCTCACAGCAGCCATTGCTGCTGTTGCCCCCTCTTCTTCCTCCTCCCCTTCTCCTCTTCTTCCCTACTCTTCCTCTTCTTCCTCCCTCTTTCTCTTCCTTTTTCTTCTCCTCCCCTTCTTCTCTTCCTCCCCACTCCTGCTTCTCTTCCTCTCCCTCCTCCAAGATTTCTTTGATTATTTAGGGACTTCTGTGGTTCTGTATGTATGTAAGGATTGTATTTTCCTTTTCCATGAAAAATGATTTGGGGATCTGATAAGGATTAGCCCATTTAACTATATCATCCCCATTCTCTTACCTTAAGCCAATTTATTTGAAATTAATAGCAGGTAGACAATGTTTTATATTTTTAAAAATAAAAACACTTCTAAAAGTAACAAACAAAAAAATCTGTAGCTTAATGGTAATTACTCAGAAATTTGAACAGCAACTGAGCATCTCCCATGAACTGTGCATTCTTCTATGCGTTTCTATGTCTCGGCTTATTGAATCCTCCACACCATCCAGAAACAACAGCTATCGTCTCCACTTTATGAAAAAACTGAGGTAGAGTGATTTAATAATTTGCCTAGAGCTGAAAGACACAGTTTCCTTACCACAACCCTGAGCTACTTCACTTGGAAAGTACACAGATGCATGATTGTGAAACAGTTTGTATGTAAACTGTGAGTCCACGACAAGCGAAGCCACTTATGTATGTATCTTAGCACAAAAAAAAATCAAAAAGTTAATGAGACAAACAGCAGAGTAGTAGCCCAGATAGTGAAGGGGATTAATAACAAGGGTTAATATCAGGGAATCAATAAGACGCAGAAATCGGGACAACACAACGAGCAATCCAGAAGACTCAGGGTCAGAGCTGTAATAAATAGAAAGGCCATCAAGCAAGACTCGGCATGAAAAGATCACACACACACACACACACACACACACACACACACACACACACACACTTTCTGAGAATAAAATAAGCATTCTTGTGCAAGAAGTAGAGAGAGGTCTAGAATGACTATAAGAGAATTTACAACTCAGAATTAGTACATGGGGAAAAACTAAGAGGGACGGTTCCTAAAATAAATATAATGTACAAAAAGGGACTTGGAAAGGAACAGAAAAATTTCCTATACCAATAGTCATGGAATAATTCTATCAGATAGCTAAAAGTCAACACATGAGAAGACCCCCAAACCTGAAAGTGTTAGGTTTGCAACAAATGGTTTCCTGGATGATATAAACCTGTTTCTTAGTTAAAAAAGAAAAAGAGCGAGGGTTACTAAAACCTCTTAATAATGGACTACTACACCAGCAACTAGAATAACACATGACAGAGAAATTATAAATGAGTTTCACTTGTGAATCGTCACCAAAATCCTAAATAAATGTTGAGAGATGAAGCCCAGCAACACAGAATTAAGATCTTCATGGACAATCTGCACTTACCCCAGAGTTCAGAGACCGTCTGAGCTGAGAGAACCGTGTTCGCGTGGCAGAGACCGTCTGAGCTGAGAGAGCTGTCTTGATGTCATATCCATAGGAGAAGAAATGGGGGCATCTCAGAGCAGTCAGAAAGAGTATCTGATAAAATCGAAAACATCAGCTTGTGGTACCATTTTGTGTCAACTAAATCGGGACAAGGACTTCCTCTGCTGGTATTTCCCCCCCTTACACAAACACGAGTCCAAAGCAAAGCAGAGATGACAGGAAACGCTGTGGAGACAGGAGTGTGTAGTAGCGTTTGTTGATCTGGGCTGTGTACTTTCAGATCATCTAGATGGGTGTTAAATGAAAATAGAATGGAAGTAGGCCGGGTAGTGGTGGCACACTCCTTTAATCCAAGCACTTGGTAGGCAAAGACTGGCCGATTTCTGTGAGTTCAAGGCCGGCCTTGTCTATAGAGCAAGTTCTAGGACAGCTAGGACTGTCTCGAAAAACAAAAAACAAAAAAACCTCATCAAAACCAAAACAAACAAACAAACAAACAAAAAACCAAAAAAACTTAATAGGACTTTTCTTTTTGTTTTTTGTTTTTCTTTTTTTAATTTTCTTTTTTCATTTTTAAAAAAGAAAACAACTATCTTTTTTTATTAAAGTTCCCATTCCTTCCCCCCTCCCATTCCCTCCACATACCCTCCCACCCCACCCCTATCCAATCCTCAGAGAGGGGTAAGGCACATTGCTTTAGGGAAGGTCCAAGGCCCTCCCTACTATATTTAGGCTGAGCAAAGTATCATCCAAAGAGAATAGGTTCTCAAAAAGCCAGTACATGCAGTAGGGATAAATCCTGGTGCCATTGCCAGTGGCCCCTCAGTCTGCCCCAGCCATGCAACTGTCAGCCACATTCAGAGGGACTGTTTGGGCCTATGCTTTGTTCCTTCCCAGTCTGGTTGGGGTTGGTGGGCTCCTATTAGTTCAGGTAGACTGTTTCAGTGGCTGTACCCATCATTGTCTTGACCTCTTTGCTCATATTCTCATCCCTCCCACTCCTCAACTGGACCTTGGGGGCTCAGCCCAGTGCTCTGCTGTGGTTCTCTGCCTCTGTTTCCATCAGTTGCTGGATGAAGGTTCTATGGTGATATTTAAGATAATCACCAGTCTGAATACAGGGCAAGGCAAGTTCGGGCCCCCTCTCCTCTATTGCTTAGGGTCTTAGCTGGGGTCATCCTTGTGAATCCTGGGAATTTCTCTAGAGCAAGGTTTCTTGTTAACCCCATAATGGTTTCCTCAATCAAGATATCTCTTTCCTTGCTCTCATCCCTGTCCTTCCTCCATCTCAACAATCCCATTCCCTCAAGTTTTCCTCACCCTTCCCCTTCTCCCTCCTCTTCCCCTGCCACCCTCCCTTCTCCCCCCATCCCCATGAACCCAATTTTGTCAGGCAATCTTGTCTATTTCGACTTTCCAGGTGGATCTATATGTTTTTCTTAGGGTTCACCTTATTACTTAGCTTCTCTAGGATTATGAACTATAGGCTTAATGTCCTTTGTTTATAGCTAGTATCCACTTATGAGTGAGTACATACCATATTCATCTTTTTGGGTCTGGGTTACCTCACACAGGATAGTGGGTTTTTTTTTTTTTTTTTTTTTGGTTTTTCAAGACAGGGTTTCTCTGTAGCTTTGGAACCTGTCCTGGAACTAGCTCTTATAGACCAGGCTGGCTTCGAACTTACAGAGATCTGCCTACCTCTGCCTCCCGAGTGCTGGGATTAAAGGCGTGTACCACCACTGCCTGGCCAGGATAGTGTTTTCTAATTCTATCTATTTGCATGCAAAATTCAAGATGTCATTGTTTTTTTTTACCACTGAGTAGTACTCTAATGTGTAAATGTGCCACATTTTCTTTATTCATTCTTCAGTTGAGGAGCATTTAGGTTGTTTCCAGGTTCTGGCTATTACAAATAATGCTGTTATGAACATAGTTGAACAAATGCTTTTGTAGTATGATTGGGCATCTCTTGGGTATATGCCCAAGAGTGGTATTGCTGGATCCTGAGGTAGGTTGATTCCCAATTTCCTGAGAAACCGCCACACTGATTTCCAAAGTGGTTGCACAAGTTTGCATTCCCACCAGCAATGGATGAGAGTTCCCCTTACTCCACATCCTCTCCAGCATAGGCTATCCTTGGTGTTTTTGATCTTAGCCATTCTGACAGGTGTAAGATGGTATCTCAGCATTGTTTTGATTTGCATTTCCCTAATGGTTAATGATGCTGAATGTTTCCTTAAGTCTCTTTCGGCCATTTGAGATTCTTCTGTCGAGAATTCTCTGTTTAGTTCTGTATCCCATTTTTTAACTGGGTTATTTAGAATTTGATGTCTAATTTCTTGAGTTCTTTATATATTTTGGAGATTAGTCCTTTGATGTGGGGTTGGTGAAGATCTTTCCCCATTTAGTAGGCTGCCTTTTTGTCTTATTGACTGTGTTCTTTGCTTTACAGAAGCTTCTCAGTTTCAGGAGGTTCCATTTATTTATTGTTTCTCTCAGTGTCTGTGCTACTGGGGTTATATTTAGGAAGTGGTCTCCTGTGCCCATGCATTTAAGGCTATTTCCCACTTTCTCTTCTATTAGGTTCAGTGTGGTTGGATTTATATTGAGGTCTCTAGTCCATTTGGATTTGAGTTTTGTACATGGGGATAGATATGGATCTATTTTCATTCCTCTACATGTTGACATCCAGTTATGCCAGCACCATTTGTTAAAGATGCTTTCTTTTTCCATTGTATAATTTTAGCTTTTTTTGTCAAAAATCAGGTGTTCATAGGTGTGTGGATTAATATCTGAGTCTTCAATTTGATTCCATTGGTCAACCTCTCTGTTTTTATGCCAGTGTCAAGCTGTTTTCATTACTGTAGTTCTGTAATAGAGCTTGATGTCAGGAATGGTAATGCCTCTGGAAGTTCCTTTATTGTACAGGATTGTTTTGGCTATCCTGGATTTTTTTTCCATATGAAGTTGATTATTGTCCTTTCAAGGTCTGTGAAGAAATATGTTGGGATTTTGATGGGCATTGCATTGAATCTGTCGATTGCTTTTGGTAAGATTGCCATTTTTATTATGTTAATTCTACCTACCCAAGAGAATGGGAGATCTTTCCATTTTCTGGTATTATCTTCAATTTCTTTCTTCAAAGACTTAAAGTTCTTGTCAAATAGGTCTTTCACTTCTTTGGTTAGTGTTACCCCATGATATTTTATGTTATTTGTGGGTATCATGAAGGGTGATGTTTCTCTGATTTCTTTCTCAGCTTCTTTATCATTTGTATATAAGAGAGCCACTAATTTTTTTAAGTTGATCTTATATCCTGTCCCATCACTATAATTATTTATCAGCTGTAGGAGTTCCCTGGTAGAGATTTTGGGGTGACTTATATATACTATCATATTATCTGCAAATAACAAAAGTTTGACTTCTTCCATTCCAATTTGAATCCCCTTGATCTCCTTTTGTTGTTATTGCTATATCCAGAACTTCAAGAACTATGTTGAAGAGATGTGGAGAGAGTGAACAGCCTTGTCTTGTTCCTGATTTTAGTAGAATTGCTTTGAGTTTCTCTCCATTTAATTTGATGTTGGCTGTTGGCTTGCTAGATATTGCTTTTATTATGTTTAGATATGTTCCTTGTATCCCTGATCTCTCCAAGACCTTTATCATGAAGGGGTGTTGTATTTTGTTGAATGCTTTTTCAGCATCTAATGAGATGATCACATGTTTTTTTTCCAGTTTATTTATATGATGGATTACATAGATAGATTTTTGTATGTTGAACCATTCTTGCATCTCTGGGATGAAACTGGCTTGATCATGGTGGATGATGTTTCTGATGTGTTCTTGGATTTGGTTTGCCAGTATTTTATTGAGTATTTTTGCATCCATGTTCATGAGTGAAACTGGTCTGTAATTCTCTTTCTTGGTTGAGTCTTTGTGTGGTTTTGGTATTAGGGTAACTGCAACCTCATAAAAAGAGTTTGGCAGTGTTCCTTCTGTTTCTATTATGTGGAATACTTTGAGAAGTATAGGTATTAGCTCTTTTTGGAAGTTCTGGTAGAATTCTGCAATAAAACCATCTGGCCCTGGGCTTTTTTTTTTGGTTGGGAGGTTTTTGATGACAGCTTCTAATTTCTTGCAGTTTATAGGTCTATTTAAATTGTTCACCTGGTCTTGATTTAATTTTAGTATATGGTATCTATCTAGAAATTTGTCCATTTCTTTTATGTTTTCCAATTTTGTGGAGTACAGGTTTTTGTAGTATGACCTAATGATTCTCTGAATTTCTTCAGTGTCTGTTGTTATTGTAGGGTAAAAGGGACAACTGGAGCAGGAAACCAACCAATCACTGAGTACCCTGACTCTGAACCCAGCCAGGTTCTTCTAGTCTGCTCCAGTGAATGAAAGTCACCACCCAAGATTCTTCTGAGAAAGAGATATATTTGGGAAGGAGGAGCCCAGGAGAGTGGCTGCCTCTGCCAGGAAGGGATTAAAAGCAGGCTTAAGTCAGCCTTTAACTGAAGGGGGTGGAGAGGATTATATAGGTCTTCGTAGGGGTGGAGTTTTCCCAGGGAGAAGGTGGATTGGTTAGTTTTTCCCTGCTCAGGGATTGGTCAGTTTAACAGGTCAAGGGTAGAGATGGTTCTTACTTCATGGCCAAACTGTGTTTCTTTCATTGGTCCTTTTTTAGTTTTTTGACTCTAATCTTAGGACCAGGGCATATTTCTTTCACTGGCTCTGATTCTAGGGACAAAGTGTGTTTCTTTGATACTAGTTTCAGAGTCACAGCACATGTCTTTAGTCCTGGGTTCAGGGATAAAGATGTTTCTCTCCCTGTCCTAGGTCTCAAATCCAGGGTGTGTTTCTTTCACTGATTCTGGGTTCAGAGTCAAGGTGCCCAGATTTTCTGGATCTTTTGGGTTAAGAATTTGTTGGATTTAATATTTTCTTTGACCAATGAATTTATTTGCTCTATAGTATCTTCAACACCTGAGATTCTTTCTTCTATCTCTTGTATTCTGTTGGTTCTACTTGTCTCTGTAGTTCCTTTGTTTGTTTACCCAGATTTTCCATATCCATTACCTCTGTGTTTTCTTTATTGTCTCTATTTCAGTCTTCAAGTCTTGAACTGTTTGCTTCACCTGTTTGATTGTTTTTTCTTGGTTTTCTTGGGGTTCTTTGAGGGATTTATCAATTTCTTCCAATTTTGTGTTTGTCTTTTCCTTCATTTCTTTAAGGGAGTTTTTAATTTCCTCTATAAAGGTCTCCATCATCTTCATAAAGTTACGTTTAAAGTCATCTTCTTCTGCTTCTTGTGGGTTAGGATGATCAAGTCTTTCTGTTGTGTGATCACTGGGTTTGGTATTACCATGTTGCTTTTTAGGTTATTGGATGAATTCTTGCATTGGTGCCTACCCATCTCTTCCTTCAGATGAGGCTGGCAGTGTCTTTGTGTCTTGGTCCGATCTTTGCAGTGGTTGTCTGAGTCTTTGGGAATTGTTCTTGGTCTGCTCTTTATTGTCAATGTCTGCATCTCAGGGAGCCATTGAGGTCTTTGTAAGCCTGTTCTCTTGATCTGCTGTCCTGGTTCGCTCTGTTGGTCCTCTCTCTTGGTCCTCTCAGTAGTGTAGAAAGCTCTTGGTCCCTTCAGTATTGTAGCAAGCTGTGTTTCAGAGTTCCACTGAGGTTGCAGGAGGATAGGTGAGTTTGGGGGCAGGATGAGCCTAGTAGCTTGCAGGATCTTGGTGGGTATTGGGGCAGCCTCCCTCTTAGTCCCCTCAGTACTGTAGCAAGCTGTGTTTTAGAGTTCTACCAGGAGGATAGGCATGTTTGTTTGTTTCTCAAGACAGGGTTTCTCTGGGTAGTTTCTGGGCCTGTCCTAGAACTCACTCCATAGACCAGGATGGCTTCAAACTCACAGAGATTCATCTGTCTCTGCCTCCTGAGTGCTGGGATTAAAGGCATGCACCACCAATGTCATCTTAATAAGTTTTTTTTAATTTTAGGAAAAAAGATTAATTTAAACAACAACAATAACAACAAAAACAAGAATAGGATCTCTCTGTGTTAGCCTGGAACTCACTATATAGATCAGGCTGGTCTTGGACTCACAGAGATCCTCCTGCTTCTGCCTCCTAAGGGCTAGGAATAAAGGTGTTTACCATCACACCTCACCAGAAATTTAGTACATACGCAGAAACTAAAAAGTAAATTTAAATATGTAAATAGATTTATCAAATAATGGGATTTTATTTATTTTACATTTATTTATTGTGTGTGTATGTGTATCCATAGACTACAGTGCTCTGAAGGTCCATTATCTTCAGTGGGCCCTGGGGATTGAACTCAGATCATCGGGGTTGGCAGCAAGCACCTTTAGCTGCTGAATCATCTCACTAGCCCCAACAATGAAATTTTAAAGGAAATAATTTGCCATTTACTTTAATGCATTTGGACACCACTCCCCAATACTTAAATTGGGCAATGTTTCAGAAATCAAACTTTTAAAACTTAATTTGACTATGGTGAGGCCATCAACACACAGCTGTCAAGATATCAACTGCAAATCTTTATCTAACTTTGATAGGGTGACTCTGAAATTAATCCCATTTTCCTAATGACTTGTGCAGAACACACAGAAATGTGCCAAGTTCACCACCAGCAGAGACAATACTTATTAATACATTAATTTATTTCTTTTATTCTACATCCCTAACCCTATGGGTGGGTAGGGAATAAAACATGAGGAAAAGACTCCCAATGCCCTCACAATTAGAGATGGTTTGGGCAATAAACAGTTCAAAGGCTTAGGAAATGAAAAAAGAAAAGATGAAAGCTCACAAGGAAGAAGAAGAAGTGGGGAAAGAGAGAGAACGAAGACAACGTAAGTGAGAAACTGAGACAAACCCGGGGTAGTTTGGATCTAGTCGGACAGCCTTACAGAAAAAGGAAGTTAAGCGCACTATTGGCTCAAACTAAATTCTGGTTTGCAGTATTCAGACTAGGAAAGTGCTTTCAAAATCAACACAACGCTTCTGACTGGGTGATTCTTGAATCAAGCAGCACCTGAAAGAGGCCTGAGCTTGTTACATCCGATTTCCCTCACACAGGGCCTATTCATTAAATAGCTGCATGTTTGGGAATAAATATCAGTCCTATTTTTAAGTAGGATCTAAATGACAGATAATTAATGAACTGTACTGATAATTACAGGATTTTAATATTTATACACATCTGCCACTTTACATTTTAGGATCGTCTAGCCATATGTGGTACTCCCTTTTAGTAGCAATTATTAAAGTTTATGAACATATACTGTGAAGATGTAGCTCTGATTGTCAGCTTTATGATCGGGAACAGTTAATAAGTTCTTGTTCATAAGTTTTCCCTTTGTGTCTTATTTAATTTTTTTGAACGGGGTCTGTATTAATTCCTTTTCTATTGTTGCAATAAAATGTATGACCGGGGCACCTTATGGGAGGAAGAGTTTATTTGGGCTAAAGTTTCCAGAAGGCTAGAGTCCATCTTAACAGGAAGTGTGACAGTAGACATGGTTGCTGGAGCACCTGGGCTCACATCTTGAGCAGCAAGCATGAAGAGAGAATGAACTCAAAATGGTGTGCCTCATAACTTTCAAAGCCTGCCTCCAGTGATATACATCCTCCAATAAGACCTCATCTCTCAAGACTCCCCAAACAGTGCCATCAACTGGGGATCTACTATCCAAATAGCCAACACAATGGGAGTATCTCATTCTAACCAAAACAGAGTCTCACTGTTTGCCTAGGCGGGGCTCAAACTCTTAGCCTTCTGGCCTCGTTCTTCTGAGCTTGAGTAGGCAGGTTATAGACAGGTACTACTACATGCAGCAAGCCTTCCATGTTAAGTTTAGTTTAGTGACAAAGTTGTACCATGTAGTTCAGACCTGTAACTTACCATGTAGCCCCAGGCTAGCCTTAAACTTTCAATCTACTTGTCTCAACCTTCTGAGTGCTTATATTATAGATGTGTACCACCGAGCCTAACAAAGGCCTTAAAATTATTCAAGAATCATATTCTTTGTTAAGTTTGATGTGTACTTTTCAAGTCTGCCCTAAGGCTCCAACACTGACCTATGGCTCTACTTGGTAATACACACACACACACACACACACACACACACACACACACACACACACATATATTTTTAAAATGGGGTTCCATCAATTAATAACAATTATTAAAACTAATACTAAGATTAAAGGTATAGAATAATAATACCTATAAATGTTATTGCCTAACTCATCTCATATTTAACATTTCTTAATATGTGAAATGTATCAATACTTTCCCAATGATTACTTTCCTAATCCTCAGTAAGTTTTCAACTTTACATGGAGTAACTCCGCAGGAGGCCCCTCACAGGTGGAGACATACCTTTCTAGTTCCTAGCTCTCTGTGTAGCCTCCAAATTGACTACTATACAATTGCTATTCTCCTTTGGAAGCCTGTCTTAAATATCACCACAGATTGGATATGATTTTCCAAATCCAGATTGGATTTGAATCAGCTCTCAAGGCAACAAAAATGCTAGACACATTTAAAAAAAAGTTTTAACAAGAATGACAATTTCTCAACTGTTCAGGAGAAGTCTGTTCCTTGATATAAGCTGGGAAAAAGGATAGTCAGTTAACTAAGAAACTGTAAACAGTCGGGGGTTAGGTCATATACAGACAGAACCTTAACCATAACTGTAGCTCTAGCTTAGGAAGCCTGTTGGTCATAGACAGATTAACAGACAGTCATCTGATAACAATTGGTACCTGCTGACAATTGAGGGAGCCAAACAATAGTCTCACTAACTAGTGGCCCGAATGACCAGGACTTGATTAATAAATTATAGTGTCCTTAATTTTAATCCCTCTTTCCCACCTAGCACCAACAAAAGAGTCAAATATGTACCCCTGAGCAAACTCACAGGACGCCCCATTTTCCTTAGCCTGCTTGCAGCTTCCCATGCCAAGAGGCCTTGAGCAAGTCCTACCCATGGCCTTCTCTTTTCCCACTATAACACTTTCACTTCATGACTTTGCTGGTTCCTGCAATCGTTAAGTCCCAAAGAAATCACACAGAGGTCTACATTAGTTATAAACTGATTGGCCTAGTAGCTCAGACTTCTTATTAACTCTTATAACTCATATTAGCCCATTATTCTTGTCTATGTTGGTCACGTGGCTCAGTACCTTATTCAGCGAGGCAGTCACATCCTGCGTCTTCTGTGGCTGGGTCACAACTGCGGACTGTGCTTCCCTCTTCCCAGAATTCCTGTTGTCCGCCTCTACTTCCTGCCTGGTCACCCCACCTATACTTCCTGCCTGGCTGCTGGCCAATCAGCATTTATTTAAAATATAAGTGACAGGGTACAGACCCATTGTCCCACAGCACTTTGGAGTCTCTTCCAAGATGCAAGCCAACGGTGGTGAGTCCTGTCTATAGCAATCTTGGAATCAATGGCCTTTGTACCAGCAGTGGTGACTCCTGCCTCTAGCAACCTTGGAATCAATGGCTTTTGTTTGTTCTTGTGTAGCTGGTTGTCATTTAATTTCTACTCAGTCAATATATAAAGCACATATTGGGTGTCTTCTATAGATACCCATTCTATCCAGGAAAAGAGCTGGATTCATGGGTCCAACAATCAAGTTGGAAAGCTAATACAATGCTATAAACTATGCTTCAAGTAACTATAAAACAATGAGGCTGCTGGAGAGATGGCTCAGCCATGAAGAGTGCTGACTGCTCCTGCAGAGGACGCAGGTACCGTTCCCAGCGCCCATGTGGAAGCTCACAGCTTTCTGTAACTCCAGTTCCCAGGTATCCAACTTCCCTCTTCTGGGTCCTACAGGCATCAGGCATGTACGTGGTGCACAGACATACATGCAGACAGAACACCTATACACGTAAAATGAATAAGTAAAATAATAAAGAAAGAAGATGACTGGATCTTGTAGTAAGGGCAAAGGAAGCCATTCAAGGTGCTTGAATAAACTCTGTTCTAGAAAAACCGCTGTGTGGGCTGGGCAGACAGTTCACTGGGTAAGAATGCTAGCTATGCAAAGAGGACCCGAGATCGGATCCTGAGTACTCATGTAAAAACCATGGCATAGCTGCACATGTATGCAACCTCAGTATTTGGGGGAGGGACAGAGATAGCAATGCAAAAGTAACTAAGATGGAGGAGAAGGAATACGAGGTGGTTTGGGTGCCTGTTATTTAGCAAACAATCCCAGATACTATGGCTTATTTGGGCCTGTTTATGTAAGGCCTGCACAAAATAATTAACTTCTGCTCAATCTGCTGTTAGCTATGTTTTCTTGACTGAGACCGGAGGATCCTATTCTAAGAATGCACCCTCTCTGGGTGATGGTGATGGCAAATAATCCCAGCACTCGGGAGGCAGAGACAGGTGGATCCCTGTGAGTTCATGGTGGTGTTGGCAGAGAAAACCCTAATGGTAAACAGGAAGGAAGAGGGAAAAGGGGAGCAGATATGGTCCCCAAGGTCATGCTCAAGTCATCCCCAGCTTCCAACCAGGGTGCACTTTCTGTAGTTTCCACTCACCTCTTCTCAAAGGTTGTTCAATTATAGACTCATCAAAACCAAGACTGGTGAAGCAGGTCTGGAATCCCAACACTCAGGAGGTAGAGGCAAGAGGACCACAAGTTTAAGATCATCCTAGGCAGCCTGAGGCCTGTGTCTCAAAACAAACAAACAAACAGCAACAACCCATTCATGAACCTATCAGTGGATTGAACCATTAATAAGATTAGGCCCCTCTTGAGCTCCAAAGCCCTCCAGCAGTAACAAAGCTTTTAGCTTTGGGGGACATTTTGGATGTAAACCATAGCAACAGGCAAGTGCTCTTCTCATTGACCTACATCTCACCCCAATATTTATTTTATTTTTATTCATTAAATTTTTTCATTTATTTACATATTGACCATAGTTTCCTCTCCCTCCTCTTCTCCCGTTCCCCCTACCCCATTTTCCATCTACATCCTCCATCCATTCCTCCTCTGTCTGTCTCTGTTCAGAAAAGGGCAGGTCTCCCATGGGAGTCAGCAAAGCCTGGCACATCAAGTTGAAGCAGGACCATGATCCTCCCACTGTATTTAGGTTGGATGAGACAACCTGAAAGACCTGGATAAATCCAGACATCCCCCCCCCCCAGCAGAAAAAATAGAGCCAAAAATCTAAGCAGGGAAAGAAGAATCAGAAATCTAGATTAACCGGTTCAGTGACTCTGTTTCAGGAACTAGCTAAAGATAAAGTTAGATTATAATCTTGAGAATAATCTTGAGAAACAGGGAGTTACCCCCTTGTGATTATCACTGGTATTTTCGGAATTTTCAATGATCACTGGTATTTTCAGAATTTTCCAATGACGCCCTCCCTACACCCTTTGGATTACTGGGTTGTGGTTTCTTCCCTTAAATAGGCCTTCTCCCAGCTACCTGAGGTCGAACTCCTCCTCTGCATGGGATATGAGTCTCAGCCCCAGCGCTGGTACCTGTCAGTAAACCTCATGTGATTGGAGCAAGGACGGGCTCTTGTTATCCTGAGACTTGAGTGAGAGTATTCCTGATCCAGAGGTCTTTCAAACCCAGCTTGGCAATTGGGTTCCCAAAAGCCAGCTCAAGCACAAGTGATAGGTCCTGATCCCACTGCTAGGTACCCTACAAATATACCAGCTACACAACTGTTACACATGCAGAAGGCCTAGGTTGGTCCCATGCAGGCTCCCTAACTGCTGGTCCAGAGACTGTGAGCTCCTAGAAGCCCAGTTCAGTTGTCTCTGTGGGTCCCCCCTTCAGGATCTTGACCCCTCTGGCTCAAACAATTCTTTCTCCCTCCCTTCAACAGCACTCCTGGAGCTCCACTGTGTAATGGTCTGTTCTGTCTCTTTAAGAGACAAGTCACACCCACTCTCTCCCCCATCCACTGAGGCAGGCAGATTTTCCTTCCTGCTTGCAGCCTGAGTCCCTTCCTTTTTCCTTCTCTCTTTCCCCCACTTCTCCCCTTCTCCTCTTCTGTTTCTCTCTCTCTCTCTTTCTCTCTCTTCTCTTCTCTCCTTCCCCCTCCATAACCCACTAAATAAATATCCAACCTCTCTCTTTCTCTCTCTTCTCTTCTCTCCTTCTCCTTCCTCCTCCATAACCCACTAAATAAATATCCAACCTCACTCTGCATGGTGTGCCTACCTGTCTGACTCTCGCCCACTGTATGGTTCCCTGCCGGGGACCAGCCGCCTTCAGAGACCTGCGGCGTGGTCTCGTGGCGTGCCCATCTGTCCGTCTCTCCTCGTGGCCTGCTGCAGCCACTAGTGCTCTCGTGCATCATCCCTGCCTGGGACTGGCTGCTCTGGGGCCCGCTGCCTGCCCCCCACTCAGGGACCTCTGGTGTGGTCTCATGGACTGCTGCAGCTGCTGGGGATCCTGCAGCATTTTTATTAATCCATTTCACACTGGTCACCTCCATTAGTTACTGGATGAATGCTCGCTGGTGATAATTAAGGTGGTCACCAATCTGATTACAGGAGATGGCTAGTTCAGGCACCCTCCACTCTTGCTAGGAGTCTCAGCTGGCGTCATCCTTGTGGACTGCTGGGAGTTTCCCTGGCACCAGGTTTCTCCCTAAGCCCAAAATGGCTCCCCCATTAAGATATCTCTTTTGTTACTCTCCTTCTCTGTTTGGACTCCTACCGGCCCAACTGGATCCCTCCTGTTCCCATCATGTCCTCTGCTGCCACCCCCAGTTTACCCAGGAGATCTCTTCTATTTCCCCTTCCCAGGGAAATTCATGTGTCCCTCTTAGGGTCCTCCTTGTTACCCAGCTTCTCTGGGGCTGTGGATTGTAGCCTGGTTGTCCTTTGCTTTAAATCTAATATCCACTTATGAGGCGTACATACTGTAAAGTTTTTGCAGCCCGATAAGCCTCTCAGCTGATGCAAAAATCCAGATCAGATTGAATCAAATCAAATTAGGAAAAGCCCAGGTTTAATGGATCCCAGTACTCCCAGGTGGCCGTCCAGTTGGAGAGGGGGAAGGAGAACCGGAAGACCACATGTTTGTTCTCTGGGGGGCAGTTTAAATACACTGTGGGAGTGGTCTTGACCCTCTCTTGGGAGGGGTCACCATTTGGTGAGCTTTCTCAGAGGTGGAGTCTGGACTGAGGCAACTCCCAGGGGAGGGGCCTGGGATGGAAATTTCCACCCAAACATCCCAGACTTTTTGGGTATAGGAGTGCCCCGGGGCTGGGGTGAAGCCTCCAGCCAAACATCCCAGACTCTTTGGATAAGGATGTTAGGGGCTGAGGTGACGCTTCGAACCAAACACATACCATGTTTGTCTTTTTGGGTCTGGGTTACCTTACTCAGGATGATTTTTTTTTCTAGTTCCATCCATCTCACCCAATATTTATATATCTTGATGTACACTCTCTGTTTCCCAATGTACATTGAAATCTCGTGAAAGTATATAGACACTAGTCATATGTAGACCTCAGCATTCAGGCTAGTGGGTTTCATAGGGCTTCTTTCATGACAGAAAGGAGACAGAACTAAGAAGAGATGACGCGGGGGAATGATGAACTCAGGACTTGGATAGACAAAGATCAGAACCTAATGGCTTAGTTTTGGGTTTTAGGTGAAAACTTTTAACTGCTTCATTGAAGGTTCTGGAGCTGTAGAAGTGGCCCTCACTACCTTGTAAGAATATACTGGCTTCCCATCTTCTGAAGAGTCTGGAGTAAGACAGTACCTTTCGGGGAAAGTGTTTGTCTTTGGGATCTGCCAGCATATCTATTGGTTACAAACCCACACTCAGGGTCAAATGTCAAGGCAACCTGCTAAGGGAGGAAGAGCTGACACCAAGCTGCTCAGACTGTGGCTACCATGCTCTGGCTGGAGCTGGTGAGTATGTTTGATTGATACACATGCCAGTGTTGGAGCCAAGTGTTGGAATGTAAGAGTAGAGGAAGACTGGCTTAGCTCCCCAGCAGGAGACCTGGGACGTGGGTCTAGCACACTGCTTGTATAACTCTGAAGCTTAAGACAATGCAGTGGATTACCTAAAGTGAAGATAGAGCGTTCCAGACTTCTGAGAAAAGAAAAAACTGTTCGGAGAAATAGAGATGCGAGCAAAGGCCTCTCTGTGAGAGCAGCTGACTGTGCCTTGAGAAGACACTTCATTTATGAAGGAGATAAGGATGCGCTGGTGAGGGTACCAGAGCCATCAAGAAACTTGGTGTATTGTTTTCTAGGTCCAGTCTGACATGAGATGATGTCATAGAACTGATCTATTTAACATCACTGAGGGTAAGAGACTCATGAAACATCAGGCCAGGTGGCAGGAGAGATGGCTCAAGGGTGAAGAACTCTGGCTACTTACTTCTAAAGGCTGGGATTTAATTCCCAGCACTCACGTTGGGTGACTCACAACCACCGATAACTTCACCTCTGGGGGATCTGAAACTCTCTCCTGGCCTCCATAAGGTACTTCCACACATATGTAAGCATATATTCTCACATACATACATGCATGCATACAAATCTTTAACAACATCTTTCATTGAGCCATGGGTCCTGCCAACTCCAGAAACATTCTTCTCCCGATCCTGGCTCCCTCCACCCCAGGTGTCATTTCCTTAGTTCTAGAATATATGATACATAAATTGATCACACCAGTTAGCCGGCAGAGTCCTGCCTTCAGTTCTGTGAACAAGAATTTCTTGAATCCTAAAATAATCCTTATGTAAAAAAAAAAAAAAAAAAAAACCACATGGGCCAGCAAGATGCTCAGTGGGGAACGACACTTTGGCCGAGATTGATGATTGGAGTTCTAGCCCTGGGACTCAAGTGGGGAAAGAAACAATTCTGGCAAGTTGTCCTCTGACCTCCACATTAGTGTGGTGGCTTACACACACACACACACACACACACACACACACACACACACACACACATACACACAGAGGCACACATGCATACACATGCAAGAAAAAGAGAAATTAAACAAACAGAAAAGAAAGAGCCATATGTATGCTCCCAACAACGATTCCCTCTGACTGAGACAGCTGGGATTAGTGATGCCCTTCAGAATTTATGGAGTTCAAAGATGAGCTCCTCATAATCCCATTTAATTTACCACTCTAGCTCCTGCAAAATCAAAATGAATAGGAACGGATCGTGTGGCCCATGGCAGCGGACAGTCACAAACGCCATCATATCATACCCAGTTTTAGTTGCTGTTCTGGCTCTGATGTCTTTATCAGAACAGATTAACCAAGACCTGGCATGGGGTAGGCAGTTACTGATCTGGAACCCGATCAGGGGGAGAATCTGTCAGGGGGTGTTCTATAGTACACTTCCTCTGTCTCACCCCATTACAATGTCTTCATATGCTACTGTGCTGTTATTGTGTCTCCTGCTCCCAAGATGTTAGGAAGTATTTAATGGCCTGCCACACTGCTCTGAATGCTATGGACTATAATTCTTGAAGATATGATGAGTGCTTTGGGTGCAGTGTGTGGTCACTGCTCTGCAGGATGCTAAGCCAACACTCATGTCAAGTCAAAGCTGCAAGACGAAGAGTTTGGACTTGAGATCTAGCAAATGTATTACCATGACAGTATTGGCAGGAAGTCCCTGCCAATCACAGAAGGGTCGTTATGGATGACAGTGACTTCATCAAAGTCGTCTAAAGACTGAGATTTTGTGTGGCCATTTGTTCTCTAAGTTACCAGCATTCCTCAACTTAGAAAAGCAGGCTTTGCTCACTGTCCTTTTCCTCCTAAAAGGAACATGTAGTGTGGCAGCTTGGTTATGTTGACATATTCCATTACTTCCTTCAACTCTCACTGAGAGCCAGTGGTGTCTTCTGTCCACCACTTGCCCCGTAACTAGAACAGTGGATGCATTAGCTTTGAGGTGCACCTTTTATTTCCTATTTACTAGCAGGGTTAGGGATCAAATCCAAGGCCTCCTGCCAGGCAGGCAGGCATTCTACCACTGAGCCACAGCCCCAGTCTTGGGTACACCCCTTTGGAATTCTAGTTTGTCTGTCCTCTGGTTCAGACACATCTGGTATTGTATCAGCTTTGCTGCCCATGGTCGTAAGACCATTCGGCTTCCCAAATAATTCTTAGTGAAACAAGAAAATGGCTGCATTATATAATGTGGCTCTTTAGATACAAATAAATTTAAAACCTACACAGTCATTTTCTTGAGATGTACTGCACATACACGAGGAGCTAATTCCTGCCCTGTGCCTTAGCTCTCCTTGTCTCCCACAGAGAAGAGAAAGATCTGCCGTGGTGGAACATGGAAGTTGTTACTCGGCTTCATCACTGATCCAGTGTGTCAGTCACCCAGTGGCTTCTGATACAGATGTTTGCCCAAAAAATTGTTCTCTTTCTGTTTCTAGCATATAATGTCAGTCATGTCCTTCAGGGCTGGCTTCATGCTTCATTTAAAATAAATTGTGTTTATTAGTGTTGTTGTTGTTGTGTATGTGTATGATGAGTATATGTGGGCTCTCATGCCACAGTACATATGTGGGAATTAGAGAGAAACCTTATGGAGTCAATTCTTTTCCTCCATCCTCATGTGGGTTCTGTTCAGGAACACTAACCTGGGTCACCAGGCTTGCGCAGTAGGTAATTTTACCCTCTTAGCCAGCTCACAGACCCTGGTTTTATGTTTGATTTTGTTTATTTATTTTGTTTTTTGTTATTGTTTGTTTAAGTAATATTCCTGTGAACTCATGCTGTCTTTAAAAAAAGATTCATTCATCTCTTAAAAAATTGAATTTTTTTTCCTACATGTATGCATGAACACTGAGTGCATACCTGTTACCCACGGAGGCCAGGAGAAGGTGCTGGATGCCCTGGAACTGGAGTTCCAGGCCTTTGAAAGCCTCCACAGATGTGTTGGGGCTCAAACCTGGGTCCTTCGGAAGAGCAAATGCTTTTAATCACTGAGCTATCTCTCCAAGCCTGACTTTTGATTGTCATCATCCTGGCCCTGTTACCGGTATTTCTTCTTCCTTCCTTTCCACAGGACAATTGATTATTTTCTTATGTGGAAAACAGCACTTAGTTTTTTAGCTTTGAAAACTTCCTCTGGGTATTAGAAAGGCCACCTAGTTTGTATGAACCCGATGCAGACACTTGGGTGGTTTTGTGTCATCATGTGACAAAATTTTGATCCAGACAATACACTGGAAAAAAAAAGTGACAGGACCACTTGGATGACATCTAATTTTCAGATCGTCATCAGCCCACAGCCTGTCCTCACTGGCCTTCTCGGCGTGCGTGCGAAGTCATCACCATCACAGAGCCACTTGCCCTGGCATGCAAGAATCCACATCCTGCATGTGTGCGAGAGTCTTGTTGATTACCTGCATGGAGGGTGCTATTCTGAACTGCAATATGGATGGCATGCTTTTTATGCTCCAATAGACCAGTTTGGGCCCCCAACTTACTTGTGCGAAATGAAGGCAAAACGTAAGGCAAGGAGGGGAGAGGGAAAAAAATGTATAGTGCAATAAAAAACAATAAAAAGTGTAAGGCAAGAAGAAAAATAAAAAGTTATATGTAATAAACAGTATCATGTACACTAATTGGAAGTGTGTAAGCCAAAAAATAGTATACCGTATTTATTGGATATTAACATCCATCAAAATGATCAACAGAGCTTATAGGTACATGCGATCTTGAAACCTAATCAATTTTAGGCATTTCTCTGAAAATGGTAGCTTTTCTTTTATTTTTAACTTTATGTTTTGCAGACAGGTTAGCAGGCTTATAGATACCTGCTGAAGTTGTCTGCAGCCTGGTGGAATTCTGAAGTGACTCCTGGTCTGAATTACAGACTGTCCTGTAGTTTCTGTCACCTCCAGAAGATATCAAGGTTGAGCACCTTTAGTTCAAAGATTAAAAATTGGATATGCTTCAAAATCTGAAATATTCTGAGTTCCAACATGATGATGCCCCAGGTGGAAAATCCTACTGTAGGAAAGTGTTCTACATTCAATGGTTGAAAACACTGTATAAAATTATCCTGAGGCTATGTCCAAGAGGTGAAAGTGAAACATAAATTAATTTGGGTTTTATACTTTGTTTTCATTCTGCAAAAAATCTCATTAGATATGCCAATGTTCCCAAATCCAAAAAATACCCCAAATCTGAACTTCTTCTATTATTCAGATTGTATAAATTCTATAAACAGTATTCTGATTATATAAATATTTCTCTGGAATTTTTAGAAGTTTTTTTCTTTAATGATTGCATTCTCTAGATTTTATTTTAACACTCTATTCAAAGATATCACTTCTCCCCCAAATGACTATAATCAGCATTATTTTTTAATAATTTGATTTTCTTCATTTATCTGAACATCAGCTTTCTCATGCACACGATCTTCTGTGTCTGCAGTACATTTTTGAAGAATCCTTAAAATCAGCACGGGATTATGTCAGCTCTAGTTCCTGTCTTGTGCCTCCATTTTCAGAGTTTCAAACTGACCATCCTTCCCCAGACATGGATATATTTGTGAGCTAACTTTGACACTCTACGTTTTGGAGTGAGTGAGAAACACATCATGTAATAGCTGTATATTCTCTCTCTCTCTCTCTCTCTCTCTCTCCCCCCTCTTACTCCCCATAGTATTGGGGATCAGACCTGGGTACTTATGCATGGGAGGTAAGGGCTCTACCTGCAAATCCCCAGCGCCCAGGCAAGTATAAGAAAGCAGAAAGCCTTTTCTCATTTCTGACACCTCAGGCGTTGGCAGTGCTACCAGTAGGAAACCTTGTAAGAACATACTGTGACTAAATCTTCCTAGTTATGATGCCGCATTGAGGAGACTGCCATCCATTAATGAAACAGGCCACAATTTTCCTCCAAATGGACCGTGACGATACTGCCGTTATCTGAAGATCAAAGCCAAAGCAATTTGGATTTCATCGTTAGGTCTTTAATTTTGTTGGTTGAAAAGTAAAACTTGACTTGGCCCTTCAGTTTCCTTTGTTTCCATGGTTCTAAGTCAAAGTGTTTCTCGTACGCCACTTTTTATTTTTCCTGAATTAACTAAGCCAAAAGGTTCAGCCTGGATACCAGGAGGGCAGAACTTTCAAGTAGCCTCTTTATTTAATAGAACAAAACAAAGCATGCTCAAAGCCTCCTGCGGGCCTTGCTAAGAGTTTGCATCCTCTACACATAGATCTTCCGTGCAAACATCCTTGGATCCAGATGGCTCACAAAGCATCTTGTGATTAAGTGATCTGGAGCAAAGGACCCATCGGTAGCCTGGGACTGTTAGTGGTTAACTATGGATGGCTTCCATAATTAGGATTCACTAGATGAGAACAGAGTGAGTACTGTGGTTTGTACTTGTGCCAACGCAGGTTCTTCTCTGGACTCCAAGAGATTTTTAAAGATGTTTTATTATATCTGTAATTAGCCTTGGTGAAGAAAGACTTCGTTAGCTTCTACAGTGATGCATTGAAGCTTTCATTACAAACAAATATTCATGACCCCTGGTGCCTCACTGTAAACAAGGATAGTTACTAGCCTCATTAGGCAACTAGCAGATGGCTTATAAAGTCCTCATTGGAGCATCAGCCCATTGGTGGCTTGCAGCGTACACACGCTTGCCTTTAAATGGTGTAGAATATGTCAGACGTGATCTGCATCCTGTTTTCATTAGCGTCGATGCGCTCTGATTTTAACAAGGAAAACATCTTCAGTGAGCTTCGGTTTGCTGACTCTACTTGAACTGATTTTCAGGCTGTGTTCTTTCTGACTTCCTGCCAACAGAAGTCACCCCCTCTTTGTCTTCTGCCTTTTAGGCAGGTATTTATGCGAAGGCCTACGATGCACCAGCTGAAAGCATTAGCTACCATGATGGATATGCCCTAACAGATGCTCAGTAGATGTCTGCTGAAGGACAGAAATCAAACTAAAGCGTAGTTTGATTGTATATAATGCTGCTGTCCTGTTAAGCAGTCTTTGTTGAGGACCATTAACAAGGCCAAGAACTATAGAGTGTCTATTTTAAATTAAAAAGTGGTACACATCCTGGAAAGTGTACTGCACCAGTTTAAGACTTCTCACAATAAAATCTGAGTAAGCCTGATGGGATAGCAGTGAATGTCATCAAGCATCTCCTCTGTAAAAATTTTATTATTATTATTTAATTGTGCACGTGCACGTGTGTGTGTGTGTGTGTGTGTGTGTATGAGAGTATGCACACTAGAGAAGGTGTCGCTGGAGGCCAAACAGGACATCCCCTTAAAGCTGTAGTTACATGTAGCTGTGAATCATCTGATATGGGTGCTGGGACCCAAACTCAGGCTTCCTGCAAAAGAAACACATTCTCTTAAGTGCAGGGCCATCTCTCCAGCCCCAGCTGAACATTCCTGTGTACAAGATTTTACTACCTCACTTAGCTGGGTAGAGTCTGAATATCTGGGGGGCAAGAGTCATTTTTCTCCTTTGTTGAGGCTTAGAAACATTCAAAGGGCCGGGCAGTGGTGGTGCATGGCTTTAATCCCAGCACTCGGGAGGCAGAGGCAGGCGGATCTCTGTGAGTTCGAGGCCAGCCTGGTCTACAAGAGCTAGTTCCAGGACAGGCTCCAAACCTACAGAGAAACCCTTTCTTGAAAAACCAAAACCAAAACCAAAAAAATCAAAACAAAAAAGAGAAACATTCACAGGTCTGAGTGCATTGTGGGTTAATTACGGAAGCACAGGTGCCTCAACATTCCAGATGCCAACAGTCACATGTTCTTACTTGGTATCACTTGGGAAACCACATTTACTAACTTGTACTTATCACTAGGTTCTGCTTGATTCAAATCTTGGCTCTGCCGCTGAAAGCAGGGTGCCTTTGCCACACCCAGAAGTTGGAGGTATTTGTCATACTGAGACTGAGTAGGCAAACAGCTGGATATGAGGCCATCAAGGACAATTGCACGCAAATCTTGGGAGCTGTGTGTTCCAGTTAGGCAGGGAGGTAGATGTGAAGGGACCATGGCAGCTGCAGCTGTGTCTCCTGATGTTCAGAACACCCCTTCGTGGGATAAATATCCCTGAAGCTCACTCTGGCTCTTCCTAATACATCAGGGCACCTTCCCAGTTACATAGGTGTGAACTAATCAAAGGTCCTCATCCTCAAAAAGCCCCAAGTTTATTGCAATACCGTTTCCACATGGTTTTGACCTTCCCTCTTTTTTTTTTCAACAAACTTTTCAAGGGGATCATGGGAAGAAATATCTTAAAAGGGAGATTCAGTTCACTGTGATTTGAGAAGGGAAATGGTAATCTTACTCAAAGAATTAGTCACTCATCTTATAAATATTCACCCCAAAGCCCCACATCCCAGGCTCACTGAGCTACTCATCCTCTTTCAGGATACTACACTCTATTCTCTCCACTTTGCTTTACTTTGTTAAACAAACTTCTACTGTAGCTGTCTTTATCGCTCAGCGATCTTTCCTTCGGGAAGAAAAGAGCCAAAGCAGAAACCTTCACAGGGTAATACTACAAACCTCAACCTTTCCTCATAGGGATGGAGTGGAAGTTAACTATGCTAAGCATTTCATAAGGGCTGTGATTATATAACTGACTATTACTATACCCAAACTTCCAAGGAGTCCGTCACTCTTATGTGTGGTCAGTGTTGCATATAGTCATTCATGCCGAACGTTGATATTATAGCTTCTGGTTTTCGTTTGTTTTGAGACAGGGTCTGACTATGTGCAGCTCATGCTAACCTCTAACTCACGATCTTCTTGCCTCTGCTCCCCCAGGTCCTGGGACTACAGGGTGTGCGTCCCACACCTGATTTTTCTAAATGAGAAGATGGGAAATTTAGATTTGTTTTTTTTTTTAAATTGCGAAGTCTCACACTATTTGAATGTCACCACCTAATGAAAACTTTTGAAACTGCTGAGTGTGTGAAGTCCAAATCCATCCTAACACAGCCAGCTTTGTCCAGAGAACCACAGGAAAAAAAAATAGAGATCGGAGAATGCAGCAGAGACAGCAGCCAGCAGGGTTACTGGCACTCAGAGGATCTTGGTGTCTTCATAGGACACTCCATCAATGACATTATTGTATAAGTTTAACCTGGTCTGCCTCACGGGGGTCCCTCTGCTGTGTGACCGGCTGGTAAGAATCCTGCCTGGTGTCACGTCTCTCACAACTTCTTACAAGGATTCTTTCTGGTTGATTATTTATAATGAAGCAACAAAAAACATTGAATAATAAGGGCAACTTGTAAGATTTCCATTTGAAGGAACCAAGGTCCCTAAATCATGCACAGAGTTGTCACTCTGAATGCATAAACCAGCGCTCTAAGTGTCCTGGGAAATTTAAATGATTTTTTAAAATAATAATAATAAATTATTATTCCTATAAAGATTCTACTAGTGTCTAGGGACTGTCATAATAGACTGCGGTCTTGTAAAACAAGGTTTGGTCCTTGACTGACTTTACCAGCTATTGAAGTTTGGTTATGAGTCTGGCAGACCTGGTTGCAGAGTCCTTCCCAACCTGGCTGGTCTCAGACGCAGCTGAAATCAGTCTGACCTGGGTTCCCATCCTGCACGCTGCACTCAGGCCATTCCAGCTGCCCGGGAATGTGTTCCAGATGATGAAAAGATGCTTAGGTAGAAGAATCTGAAAGGTCCCACAAGCTCAAGCCTTACGTGTCTTGTCCTCCGTGGCTGGTGCTGTTTTGGGAGGCCACGGAACTTTAGAAGGGTTGATCTGGCTGAAGGAAGTGGGGCACTGGGCGGCGGGTCCTTAGGGGTGTGTTATCTCTGCCCATCTCCAGGCTGGGCTCTCTTATTCCGAGTCCTGTCTCTCTCACACACACATACATCCACCACCGGGAGCCTGAGATGCTCTCATCCAAAGGAGAAGGAACCAAAACCCAAAGGCAAAATGTCTGAAAGGAATGCATTGGTGGTGGTGGGGAGGAGGGGCGACTAAGTCCCAGGTGCTCCTTGCCTACTTGGGAGCAGGCTCGGTGATGTGGGAACCCACTAGGCACACACATGCTAGGGCTGTCTGTCCTGTGAACAATGGACAAGAGGTCCCGGCATTCTTTCTCTCCATCCTGTTCTACCAGCACCGGTCTTTACCTCTTTGTGTTCACCCCAGTCCAGTCTCTCGCTCATTGTGAGACTCCCATACTGTCCACCTTCCGGATAGAGACAGCCCTGCAAGAAGGTTCCAGTTGCTGTCTGGCCTGCAAGGCATGCATTAACCAGGAACATGTAAGACCTGAGCCCAGCTGTTGCGGAGAAGCTCACAAGCAAAAGTACATATTGTCTCCCAGATTGCTGTCTCATTCTGTCTCTACACTGTGTGTGATTGCAACCAAAACGTCAAGCTGTTATATCAGAATAAAGAGGGAAAGGCCAAATGCGCATGCCACACTCGAAGCAAAATTTGGCTTCTTGTGCCGAAGAACAATTGGCTGTTTTAGACCAAGTCACTTCTTAAAAAGCCAGGCTTCACTCGCCAGGGACTGGAGTGAAGACCACCTAGTCCTTCAAGGTCTAGCGCCTTGGCTTGCAAGCGAATTGCTGGGAGCAGGCAGGGATGGGGGTGGGGCGTGCTGGGGAACTAATGACAGGAGCTGGAGAGAAAGCAAGAAGTCTTTGTCCTCAGTCTTCCCTCCCTTGAAACCCACTTCCCTGTGGGAGCCGCTCATAATTGATGATATTACTCTGCAACAGTAGGATTACTGAGGTCTGCTAATATTGATGAATGCTTTTTCGTTTTTATTGCACTTTCCAAGTATGCCAAAAACATTAAAAGTTCATAAAAGAAAATAACTTGGCTCCATCATGGCTGATCACATACCTGAAAATGAGTCCTTGCTTACCACAAGCTTACCAGCCATCTGCGCTGCCGGGGACACTCTCATTTGTCACTATCTGTGGTCCCAGGTGCCTGGATGTTCCAGATAAACTTGGGTTTGGATATTAGCCCTTACCAAAGCAACATGGTTCTGGGAGACAAAATCCTATTTGATTCCAGAAATACTTTGAAGAAAAAAAAAAGAAGTAGTCATTTGTAGATAAGATGCTTAAATGGTCAGCTGTGAGTATTTGTTATATCAAGCAATATGGATTGGCCTCTTAAGCTTAAAATTTATCCCTTAAATAGGAGCCAGCTTAGAGCCATCAGCTAAAGCCAAGGCTTTCTACACTCATGGTTCCTACCGCTATAGCCAACAGTACAGAGTTTATCCTCAAAAGCAGACAGGGCACAAATACTTTTATGTCTGTCCACTGGAAGAGAAATGGACTCTAGGCCCTTACTAAAGGATTGCAGTTTTTAGCCCCTCCCCCGGGACTGTGAAGAAGAACCACCTTTGGGCAGTTCTGGAAGCACTCCCTCACACACCCAGCCATCCCCCGCCCCTGGGGCAGTGACTGGTTCTAGGCAGAAGGGAAGGAGAGGTGAGTGTCACTTCTGAACTGAAGTCACAGGTGGGACAGACTGCATCAGTCATTGTAAGCGACCTTGCATAATGACAAGGAAGACTCGGGCAGTCGCTGGGTCCCTGTTGGACTGTGTGTGACCTGGAACCAAAACTTAGGTCACCCTCTAGTGTCAGTCATTGCTTCTGAACACCGCACACACTGAGGACTGCTTGTCTTTGTCTAGGGCAAGGGCAAACCCACAAATCAACACACATCATGGCCCTAGTGAACTCAAGGGGACACAGTAGACTTGTGCACTTTCTCTCGGGGTGGGAGGCTGTGTTCTCCCTGAGGAACCAGATCTGACTCACTATTCCCTGTTCCCAGGGGTGACTGACAACACGCAAGGTCTAAAGGCTCATGACAACCCAGTTCGGGAACACCTGTCACTCACCACCCACAAGTCTTGTGGAGGAAGCAGAGGCCACGATGCCAGCAGCTCAACTTCATATTTAGTGTCTTCAAATCTTGACTGTTTACTTATATAAAATGACTCTGATTTTCTTCATTTTAAGCATGCATGAAAGTACTTTTTGTGCTCCATGGAAGGAAGATGAATATCTTGGAAACACATTGCTTTGAATATATATATATATATCCTAGGTAAAATCTCCATGAAGTCGTTCTCTTCCCAGCTTAGACCTTTCCAAACACACCCATGCTTTACACCATCACCATCAAGAGGCTAAATTATAAAGAAAACTAACTCTGACTTTGAGATAGATAGTAACATACAGGTGGATGGACCAGAGTCTTTGAAATTTCACCCAGGAGGGTAAGTTGGTTTAAATTTCTTTTGAGTAGTGCCTGATGCAGCCTTCTCTCAGAAAATCTCATTGGTATCCTAACCATGAAACTGTAAATAAAGAATAATAAAACTTGATCACAGAAGGGAAGCACAGAGAACAGAGTGATTAATGTCCCCAGATTTCCTCGAGCGCAAAGGAATTGCAGTGAGTTGTAAAGTTTGAGCATGTGTGTAACTTTTTATTTTGCCCTGATGCATGATTCTGTTTGATAGCTCATGGCATGTAACACTTCACACCATTACATTCATTTGTAAATTAGATTTCAATCCAATGTGCTTCCAGGAAAGGAAATAAATGGCGTTAAGAATACGAAACAAATCCCATAAAGCAGAGTGTTTTATTTTCTCCTCCTTTCCCTCTTCCTCCCCCTCTTTCTTCTAGAGACAGAGTCACAGGGAGCTGAGACTGGCTTTGGATTTGCTTTGCAGCTGGAGCTGACCTTGTCTGGTTCTCCTGCTTCCTCCTTTCCAGTGGCTAGGACCATATTTAGTTCTGTGTGATGTAGGGGATCAAATGCAGGGCTTCATGCATGCTAGTCAAGCACTCTCCTGTCTACATCCCTAGGCTCAGAACTTTGCATTTCAGATGGAAGCATATTTCAGAGAGACAAGTGCATGTTGCTATACTACACACGTCACCACAATCCTGAAGAGAGGAATGGTTCCCATCCTACAGCTGAGTGTACTGAGCCTTGAGAAAGTGGGAACAGTCCCTGAATCTAGCCAGTTGGTCTTGCTAGGTAAGAGTGCAACCTGTACACACACCTGGCATACTCCAGGCCAGAGTCCACGTGCCTTCCCATTCTGCCAGACTGGCCATAGGAGGACATCACATTATAGCATCTTCTCGTCACATCTACTCTAAGCACCTTCAAGTGGGATCAACATTGTCCACAGTGGGGCTAAAAGTCGCTCTTGGAAAGATGTAGAAATCTTACCATTGTTATGCAGAAATGGAAACATCCCGTGTGCTGGTAGCACTGAAATTTCTGGGGAAGGTGGAAGTCTCTTGGGGGAAATGCCTAATAACCTTCTTTCTATTGGAAGTAACTTTATTTTTGCCATTGTTGGGCAAAGGGAAAAAGAGAATCCTGACTCACCCAGGGATGGCTGTCCAGTGAATTGGCCAATCCACTTTTGGTGTGGTCCATAGTAGGGCCCCTGACATAACTTGTTTTTTCTGAATGTGGAAGTCCAGAGAAGGAACTAACTATGCCTAATAAGTAGAATCTAACACTAGTTCTCCTCTCGCTCTTCTATTCTTTAACTCCTCAGGATTCCCTGATGGATTTGTTTCACACATGGGAATGGCAAAAAGCCTTCAAGAAAATGAACAGGGGTTCCTTTCCTCCACCCCACATGGAGAGGACACCATTGAAGACAAGAACAGAGAGTCTCCATCTCTCCAGTTCATGGAGTCTATTGGACTAGGTCATAGGTACAATGTTCCAGTTGCTTGGGTGTCAAAGGCACCAGGGTAGGGTAGTGTGACACCTTTTCAGAAAACAAAATGAATCCTTCCACTAATGTGGCATTTGTGGCTGTCCACATTGGAACTCAGGACTTCCACCCCATGACACATACAGGGGGCAATGACAGTGGCTGCAATGTCAGATTATTTCTTGTTACTTCCCTACTCCTGACAGAACACAGACAAGGCAGAAATCTTTGGGAACTATGGTCTTATTTAGCTATCTTTAAATAAAACATTGCAGAGCTAGGACCTCTGCAGGTGCAGGCATATCAGAGTCTGGGACCTCTGAATGAGTAGAACAGAGCCAGAGACCTCTGCAGGACCAAGCCCAAGCCAGGGACTTCTGCAGGAGCAGACCCAGACCAGAGACATTTACAGAAACAGGACTGAGCCAGCGACCTAGGCCAGAGCAGGCCTGAGACAGTGAACTCCACAGAAGCAGAACAAACCCCAAAAGCTCTGAGCAACCCCCAGAAACATGAGTGACCAACAGGGTGACTAGAACCATGGCCCTGACTGCACCATGTGGAGCAACCATCTGAGCCTTGGATCCACTGGCACCTGGAAGATTGATCACCAGAATCACAGACAGTCCCAGCTACACCAATCAGAGAAAAGGATGGGTAGACAAGGTAAGAACACTCGCAACACCACAAAGGGCAACATGACACCAGTAAAACTAGTGACCCTACACCAGCAAGACTTGAACAACCAAATATAGGTGCAGCAGAAGAAAATGACCTAAAAATAACTTTAGGAGAATATTTGAGGCCCTTAAAGAGGAAATGAGAAATTCCCTCAAAGAAATGGAGGAAAAGACAAACAAAAAATTGGAAGACATCAGTAAATCCCTTAAGGAAAACCAAGAGAAAGCAATCAAACACATGAAAGAAACTATTCAAGACTTGAAAACTGAAATAGAGACAATAAAGAAAGCATAAGCTGAGGGAAATAGAAATCATGAGAAATTGTTCAGGAACCACAAATGCAAACATAAAAAGCAGAATACAAGAGATGGAAGAGAGAATCTCAAGTACTGAAGATACAATAGACGAAATAGACTCACCAGTTAAAGGGGACATTAAATCTAACAAAAGCTTAACACAAAATATCCAGGAAATATGGGACACCATGAAAAGACCAAACCTAAGAATAATAGGTATAGTAGAAGAAGTTCAACTCAAAAGCACAGGAAATATATTTAACAAAATCATAGAAGAAAACTTTCCCAACCTAAAGAAAGATATGCCTATGAAGATACAAGAAGCTTACAGAACACCAAATAGACTGGATAAAAAAAAGTCCCCTGGCCACATAATAATCAAAACACTAAACATACAGAATAAAGAAAGAATATTAAAAGCTGCAAAGGAAAAAGGCCAAGTAACATATAAAGGCAGACCTATCAGAATGACACCTGACTTCTCAATGGAAACAATAAAAGCCAGAAGGTCGTGGTCAAGTGTTATGCAGACATTAAGAGACCACAGATGCCAGCCCAGACTACTATACCCAGCAAAACTTTCAATCACCATAGAAGAACAAAGCAAGATATTCCATGACAAAACTAGATTTAACCAATACCTAGCCACAAACCCAGCCCTACACAAAGTACTAGAAGGAAAACTCTAACCCAAGGAAGTTTGCTACATCAACAAAAACACAGACAATTGATGGTCTCACAGCAGCAAATCCCAAAGAAGGGGAAAACACACAAAATAACATCACCAACAATGAAAACTAAATTAACAGGAGATAGCAATCACTGGTCATCAATATCCCTTAATATAAATTGACTCAACAAACATATAAAAAGACACAGGCCAACAGATTGTGTACAAAAACAGAATCCATCCTTCTTCTGCATACAAGAAACACACCTCAAACTCAAAGACAGACATCGCCTCAGAGTAAAGGGTTAAGAAAAAATTTTCCAACCAAACAGATCTCAGAAACAAGCTGGTGTAGCTATCCTAATATCTAACAAAATAGATTCAAACTAAAATCAGTCAAAAGAGACATAGAAGGACATTTCATATTAATCACAGAAAAAATCCATCAAAAGGAAATCTCAATACTGAACATCTATGCCCCGAATACAAGGGCACCCTCATATGTAAAAGAAACACTTCTAAAACATAAATCATACATTAAAGCCCACACACTAATGGTGAGAGATTTCAACACTCCCCTCTCACCACTGGTCAGGTCTGTCAGACAAAAAAAAAAAAAAATAGAGAAATAAGGGAACTAACAGATGTTATGACTCAAATGGACTTAACAGACACCTATAGAATATTCCATCCAAACATAAAAGAATATACTTCAAACTCTACTACAGAGCTACAGTATTAAAACAGCCTGGTATTGGCATAAGAACAGACAGGAGGACCAATAGAACCAAATCGAAGACCTGGATATTAATTCACACACCTTAGAACACCTGATTTTTGACAAAGAAGCGAAAAAAAAAAGTCAAATGGAAAAAAGAAAGCATATTTCGCAAATGGTGCTGGCATAAATGGATATCAACATGTAGAAGAATGAAAATAGATCCATATCTATCACAATACATAAAATTCAAGTCCAAATGGATCAAAGACCTCAACATAAAGCTACACTGAACCTCATAGAAGAGAAAGTGTGAAGTACACTTGAACACATTGGCACAGGTGACCACTTCCTAAATATAACTTCAGCAGCACAGACACTGAGAAAAACAATTAATAAATGGGACCTCCTGAAACTGAAAAGCTTCTGTAAAGCAAAGGACACAGTCAACAAGACAAAACAACAGCCTACAGAATGGGAAAAGATCTTCACAGACAAAAAAAAAAAAAAATAGAGAAATAAGGGAACTAACAGATGTTATGACTCAAATGGACTTAACAGACACCTATAGAATATTCCATCCAAACATAAAAGAATATACTTCAAACTCTACTACAGAGCTACAGTATTAAAACAGCCTGGTATTGGCATAAGAACAGACAGGAGGACCAATAGAACCAATCAGACAGAGGTCTGATCTCCAAAATATACAAAGAACTCAAGAAATTGGACACCAAAAGAACAAATAATGAAAAAAACAAAACAAAACAAATGGAGTACAGACCTAAACAGAGAACTCTCAACAGAGGAATCTAAAATGGCTGAAAAACACTTAAGGAAATGCTCAACATCCTAAGTCATCAGAGAAATGCAAATCAAAACAACTCTGAGATTCCATCTTACACCTGTAAAAATGGCCAAGATCAAAAACACTGATGAAAACTTATTCTGGAGAGGTTTTGAGATAAAGGGAACACTTCTGCATTGCTGGTGGGAATGCAAGCTGGTACAACCCCTTTGGACATCAGTGTGATGATTTCTCAGGAAATTAGAAAACAACCTTCCTCAAGACCCAGTAATACCACTTTTGGGTTTATATCCAAAGGATGCTCAATCATACCACAAGGACATGTGCTCAATTTGTTCATAACAGAATTGTTTGTCATAGCTTGAACCTGGAAACATCCTAATGCCCCTCAACCAAAGAATGGATAAGGAAAATGTGGTACATTTACACAATGGAGTTTTACACATCAGAAAAAAATGACATCTTGAAGTTTGCAGGCAAATGGATGGATTTAGAAAACATATTTATGGGGCTGGAGAGATGGCTCAGTGGTTAAGAGCACTGCCTGTTCTTCCTAAGGTCCTGAGTTCAATTCCCAGCAACCACGTGGTGGCTCACAACCATCAGTAATGAGATCTGGTGCCCTCTTCTGGCCTGCAAGCATATATGCAGGCAGAATACTGTATACATAAATAAATAAATAAATCTTAAAAAAAAAGAAAACATATTGAGTGAGGTAACTCAGACCCAGAAAGACAAACATCATATGTACTCACTCATAAGTGGCTTTTGGACATAAAGAAAAAAAAGCCTTCAAATCACAATCCTAGATACCCTAGACAACAATGAGGACCCTAAAAGAGACATACAAGGAGCTAATCTACATGGTAAGTAGAAAAAGACAAGTTTTCCTGAGTAAATTGGGAGCATGGGGATCATGGAAGGGGGGGGGGTTGAAGCAAAGGAGAGAGACAGGGAGGGAGCAGACAAAAATATATAGCTCAATAAAATCAATTAATAAAAATAGAGTTAAATACATTAGACAAAGAGATAGATAGGTTTTGACTTAAGATTATTAATAAAAATATCTTCAAATTGAAAAAAAAAACCATTGCATCAGCTAGAGTCCTAGGAACTAGTAAATAAAAAAATAAAAGAAGGAAATCCTAAGGAAGAGAGGTCTAGAGTCCTGAGCCTGCCCTGCACTGTAACCAGGTTCAACATTATCATCATAAACTCAATGGCTTTGTCTTGAGGGAGCAAAGGGATTGTTAAGTCTGTAAATGCAGGAGAAAGGAAGAAAACCATTTCCTGGGAAGAAAACTACATTTAGGTCATTCACAAACGGGCTTGAAAAAAATGGCTCCTGTGACCATAAATAATTGGATTCCTTACAGGGGGTAATCCTTACAATGCTTCAGGTAGCTCCTTTCTTCTGCATCTGGGGTTTTGATACCTGGTAGGAGGGAGTTAGGGAGAAGCCCTTCACAGGGGAAGGAGGTAGAGAAAAGAGAAAGATCTAACAGTTGCCATTGTTACCAGACCATATCATTTACCTCAGTTAGGAGTCACTAGCATGCCAGGTCACCCCCAGGGTCGGGGGCAAGAGGAGAAGCTTACACAGCCATGGAGGGCTTGTTGGCTGAGGGGCGTACATCAAAGTGCTACAGCAAGCATGTGCGAAAGATTTGTTCAGGGACAGGGATGAAGATAACAGGGACTTCCTTGCAATATCCCATGATGCTGGTAGGACTGTTTCATATCCCAACATCAGCTCCTTCCCAGCTTGTAGAAAGGTGCAGCATAATTTACTGATAAACCTGTCTCTTTAGAAGGAAGTTTTTCTCTATAGCCTAACGATTCTCTCATGCTTTCTACATACCAACTCTAAATTCTATAGTGAAATCTCTTTTTCCTTATGGTCGGATATATACAGAAACACCACTTTAAAGATATTTAAGCACACTGTTTGATGACATTAAGTATATTTACTAAGAAGTCAGGCTTGGTGGTACAGGGCTGTAATCTGACCAGTTAAGAGATGGGAGTGTTGCTGTGAGTTCAAGGCCAGCCCAGACAACATGGCGTAAACAAAGAAGGTTGTGACACCATTTGTTTCCAGAACTTTTATCAGCTCCACCAAAAATATTAGCTTCTAATTTCTCCCTTACTCCTCCATTCCTGGGAACTATTGTTCCGCTTATATCCCATGATATCTCTGACTACCTCCAGGTGCCTTAAGGGAATGAAAACATGTGTTTGTTCTTTTGTGTCTGGCTCAATTCCATTGCCACAAAATCCTCAATATTCATTTGTGTTGTAATATGCATCAGGATTTCTTTTTCTATTTGTTTCTGTTATTTGTTGTGTTAAAATATACATACAATCTTAACCATTTTAAGTGATTTTAAATACTGTTGTTATATACTCTTTCACATTCATTGCCACCACCCATTTCTATGTTGTAAAATGGAAACTCTCTGAGCCTTAAATAGCTCCTCATTCGTCCTTGCCTCAGCCCCTTCCAAAAAATATTCTACTCCCTGTCTTCATGTCTAGACTCAAGGTTCTTCTTTACAGTGGGACCACACAATATTATATGTTTGTGGCTAAGTTCTGTCACTTAGCATACTTTTTTCAAGGGTTCACCCACAGTACAGCAAATTCCAGAATTCTATTCCTTTTTAAAGATAGCTATTTTCATTTGTAAACCTTGGAGTACCTGCATGTGCCTGAGTATGGGTATGTGCATATGAGTACAGGTGTCTGAGAAGCCAGAGGCATGAGATCCCTTGGAACTGGAGCTATAGGCTCTTGTGAGCAGTCCGATGTGGGTGAGCCATTGGGAGAGCAGCAAGCGTTGCTGACCACTAAGCCATCTCTCCACCCTAGAATTCCATTCCTTTGAAAGACTGCTCGCTTTCCTATCATGCTGTGTTTTGCTTTTCCATTTCTCAGTGGACACTGGGGCTGCTCTCAGCCTTTCACTACTCTGTATAATGCTGTCCCAGACACAGATTAAACAAAACAGCCCTTTAAATCATTGGATCAGACAGTAATGTACTCTGAAGAATTCCCTTGGCCTTCACAACAGATATACTGTTTTACATTCCAAAGCAATATTACACACGGATCCAGTCTCTGTCACTCTTTGCCAATTCTTGTTCTTTTTAAAAAAAATGTGTATTTATGTACGATGGTGTTTTGCCTCCATGTATGTCTGTGTGAGGGTGTTGGGTCTCCTGGAACTGGAGTTACAGATAATTGTGAGCTGCCATGTGGGAGCTGGGATTTGAACCTAGATCCTTTGGAAGAGCAGCCAGTGCTCTTATACACTGTGCCATCTCTCCAGCCCCACTTGTTATTTCTTTCATCATTTTAAAAAAAATTTTGTTGATCTCCCAAGGTACTAGTTTGCTTATTTGTTGCTTTGATAAAACACTATAACTAAAACAACTTGGGGAGAAAAGGGTTTATTTGGTTTATAAGTTATAGTCTGTTGCCAAGTGGTGGTGGTGCATGCCTTTAATCACAGTACTCGGGAGGCAGGGGCAGGAGGATCTCTGTGAGTTGGAGGCCAGCCTGGTCTACAAGAGCTAGTTCTGGGTCAGGCCCCAGAGCTACAGAGAAACCCTGTCTCAAAAAACCAAAAAAAATGTTATAGTCTGTTATTGAGGGGAGCAAGGGCAGGAACTCAAAGCAGGAATCTAGAGGTACAAACTGAAGCAGAGATCATGGAGGAGCAATGTTCATTGACATGCTGTCTTTGGCCCGCTTAGCCACTTTCCTTAAACAACCCACGCCTGCCTGCCTGGGGATGGCATTATCCACAATGAGTGTAACCCCCTGCAATCAAGAAAATGCCCTGCCCTGCAGACATGCCCACAAGCCAATGCAAGAGATACCATTCTGATGGCAGAAGTCATAAAATAATCCCACACTACTTCCAAATTATGAATAGTAAAGGGTTATTTATTTAGGGGAGACTTAGAGATCACTGTCCTAGATAACAGTCATTTGTACAAATGGGGAACAGGAACAGAGTCTCTAGCAGCCTGAAGCGAGAGCCAGAAGCAAGAAAGTGAGTGCAGGCTTTACCCCTGCATTTATAGTATAAGAGACCATGCCCAAGTGGGCTGGTGTCTTAAAGGCTATTGGCTGAAGGAGTGGAAGGAGCTCCCGCAGCACCTCCCTCTTTTGTTTAAATAAGAGAGTCCCAAACCCAAGACAAATCTATATACACTAGGAACAGATATCAAGTAGAAGATTAGAATTACAACCATCATAAACAATATTAAGCAAGGAACATATGCTAAATGTTTTAATAAACATTCTATCCTAAGGAGTCTTAAGTCTTGTGTTGGAAATGGCTTGGCTAGATCATAAAAGGGTGGTAACTCTGACTATCTAATCTTCAACCTCATTGAAGGCCTGAGAAGGGAGATAATATTGCTTGAGTAGGCAGGAAGTGCAATCAAACAGCTTCCAAAGTGAGCAATATATGACAGAGACAATTAGCTACCTGAACAATCACCCAAAGTCTCATTTGCAATGTTGAAGCAACCAACTTTCATCAGACTTTAGGTCTAAGTCCTAGAGTAACTGACTGACCATTTTCAGAGGCAGGAAATTTTTCAGAATGTCTTACCCTGTCTTGACAAGATTTGACAGTCTTTTTCCTTGTGTCCTGCTTATCCATTTCTGGATATCATGTACTTTGTCAGTGGTTGAGGCATGGGCAGTTCCTTGCCCAATAGCCAAATGTGCCAAGAAGAAAACAAACTCCGAGTGGAGTATCTTTGGTGCTCAACATTCTCTTGGGAAATGATTGGTGCTGTCAGAAGCAATCATGTCTCACTTCAACAGAACCCTAAGTTCTTTAAAAATGCCATGTTCTACAGACCCTTGAAGTGGTTGAAGATTACCTATCTAAAGAAAATACAATCTCTATGTATCTAAAGAACCTAATTAATCTGACTGTGTGTATAACAAACATGAACAACTATTGACCTAATGTTTAATACTTGTATGACTTAAAGACTAAGACTTCATGTCAGAATATTAAATAATCTGTAAACAAATGTGCAGCGAATGAGGACAATAACCTCAAAATGTGAACAATGTATAAGTACCTTGTTTAGAGGTAAAAATAATATATAATACAATACAAAAATATATCCTAAAGGTTGTATCAATAAACAAAATGTCTTAAACAGAGGTAGAAGCACGTATGTATACAATCTGACAGAATAACTTTGCAAAGATATACACATATTTTAAACAGAAATAACAAATATAATTTTAACTTGTATTAATACACAAAAAACTATACCAATGTAAATTATCCATAAATAATAGCTCACAAGTATTCACTTTGTTATCCACTATCATTATCTCTTTTTTTTTCTTTAAAGATTTATTTATTTATTATGTATACAGTGTTCTGTCTGCATGTATACCTGCAGGGCAGAAGAGGGCACCAGATCTTACTACAGATGGTTGTGAGCCACCATGTGGTTGCTGGGAATTGAACTCAGGACCTCTGGAAGAGCAGCCAGTGCTCTTAACTGCTGAGCCATCTCTCCAGCCCATTATTTCTTTTTAAAAAAAGACAAACATAATTTTCACCCCAATCCTCTATCTAATACAAGTAATAATCAACAACCACTAAATGGTGTTCCCAACACTGAAGACAAACTTTTTTGGGATAGGGGGCATCATCCTTTAGAATTGTTTCCTACTGTCATGGGGGTAATATTCTCTTAATGGGATCCTGCAAAAGTAAAGTGATGGTTAAGTTTCAAAATACCATCTAGTATAGTTGCAAATGATTTCTGAGCAGTAGATAGGTTTTTTTCCCCCAAAGTTCTTATTTAGAGTTCTGGCCAGAACATCATGAGAAGTTGCACCATATCAGCAGCTGGTACTAAAAACTGTCCTCATAGTAGTGCTATTAGCAGCATGATGTCATCTCAACCAGGTGGAGTTGTTGCTGTGGGGCCCCATCTTCTTCCTAGAAACTTCAAGGATTACTGTAGGAAAAGGATCTATAGGAAAATCTATTGTTCATTGTGGAAAACTTAAACATCACTCATATAAACATATATTCAATGAAAAATATGATATAGATAAAATATACATGGAGAAGGTGAAAATTTTCCTAAAGTCTTCCTTCTGTCCTGTACCAGAAGGCTCCCGATATGAGACAAAAACGCTGAATGTACCTTTTAACAACAAGCTTGGGTTTAGAGTAGTATAGAGTCATTGTCCAACTCCAAAACCAGCTGAATATATATATATATATATATATATATATATATATATATATATATATATATATATGTGTGTGTGTGTGTGTGTGTGTGTGTGTGTGTGTGTATGGGTGTGGGTGTGGGTGTGGGTGTGGGTGTTTGTGTATATGCTTAAATGTATATGTATCCAGTATCTGACCTCATAATCAATATTCCTTTTTCTAGATGATCCTTAGTGGATAGTTATTTTTCCTTCTGTCAGCATTCAAACATCCAGGGTCTCTTAAATTTTTGAAGATGTATATTTTCCTGTAAAGATAAGAACAGAACCCTGCCCTAACCCTTTATGCTTTCCTTACCACCGGTATGGTTGTCACCCTTGTGGATGAACTGTGATTTCTCTTTTTCAAGAGGTTTCTCCTTTTCAAAGCGAATCTTTATTAATTTTGATGGTATCCATAGTTTTTCTTCTCCTGTGGAAACAAAAATGAAACCCTTTCCCCAAAGTAACACATCTCCTGGTTTCCATTGTGAGATCAACACATCCTTGAAATACACTGTTTGATTCAATTCAGAAGTTTTTTTCTATTATCCAATGCCTCTCTCTGCTGCTGTTGTTTCTTTCTCATTCGTGTTAAGAAAATTCAAAGTTAAAGCATTATGCAATCTATTTCTGGGGGTATTTTCCATCTCTTTCTGTTTGTTCAGCTTATCTTTTATAGTACTATTTGACCTTTCTATAACTGCCTCACCTGTAGGATTATTTGTTATACCTGCAATTGCTTTATTTTATAATAAGCAAAAAAAATCTTTGAAAGTCATTAAGAGTTTGCAACTGGTCTTTCCTAATGTGAGCCTTTTGTGTTCTAATCTTCTGCAAGCCTATTTTGCAACCTAGGTAATTAACAGAACCTCCTCTTTGAATCTTTTCAGGAGCAATTTGTAATCCCCATTTAGGCAAAACTTTCTTTACTTCTTCAAACACCCTTTCTAAAGTATCTGTATTTGAATCAGATAACAAAATGTCATTCATGTAATGGTAGATTATAGACTTAGAAAATTGCTTACATATTATTTCCAATGGCTGACTGACAAAGTATTGGCACAAGGTAGGGCTATTGAGCATTAGCCATGAGAGGATGGTCCATTGATATCTCCTAGTAGGCTGAGAATTATTATACGTAGGTGCTGTGAAGGCAAATTTTTCTCTATCCTTTTCTTGTAAAGGTATAGTGAAGAAACAATCCTTTAAATCAATATCTATGGGAGGCCATCCCTTTGGTAACAGAAAAGGCAGAGGAATTCCAGACTGTAGAGGGCCCATAGGTTGAATTACCTTATTGACAGCTCTTAGATCCATCACCATTCTCCACTTTCCAGATTTCTTTTTTAACAACAAATACAGGAGAATTCCAAGGGCTGGTAGATTCTTCAATATGTTGAGCATCTAGTTGCTCTTGTACCAGCTGTACTAAAGCCTGCATCTTTTCTTCAGCTAGAGGCCACTGTTTAAACCATATTGGTTTCTCAATTAACCATTTTAAAGGCAGGGCTATTAGTCCCTCTGAAGGTTTATCAATTGCTTTGTGTTCTTGTACAGCCTGAATGGCTGGTGACCGTCATCTATAATATCTTCTAATATTTTCCCCAGAAACATAAGTTTTTGAGGCTGCCGGAATGTTAATCTGAGTATTCCATTGCTGCAATAGGTCACGACCCCACAAATTCACTGCGATATAAGCTACATATGGCCTCAGCCTTCCTTTCTGTCCTTCTGGCCCTAAGCATTCAACTCATTTTGTAGCCATGAGTGTGACCTTGGACTTCTGATCCCCGTATGTCTCCATGAGATCTGGGCTCTCAGGTGTGTGTCATCATGCCAGATTTGTGCAATGTTGGGGGATGGAGCCCAGAGTTCTGTGTGTGCTACACAATCACTCTACTGATTGTGTATATCTCTGTCTGAGTGGTGTATATCTCTCTCCAACCACCAGAAGCACCACATCAGTCACTTTAACTTTAAGATTAGAAAGGCTGTATCATCCAGCTAGCTTTTGTTTTTTAATGTTGCCTTAGTGATTTGAGATCCTTTGATCCTCTATGTAAATAGCATGGACTTTTCTGTTTCTGCAAAAAAAAAAAAATGGAATTTTGATAGGGATTGTATTGAATTTACAGATTGTTCTCACAAAATTGACATATTAATAGTATTAAGGCTTCCAGTCCATATGCTTTTTGTTTGTTTGTTCGTTTCTTATGACAGGATTTCTCTGTGTAACAGTCCTGGCTCTCCTGGAACTCACTCTATAAACCAGGCTGGCCTCAAACTCAGAGAGATGTGCCTGCCTCTGCCTCTGTATACTGAGATTAAAGGTGTGGGCCACCACCGCCCCACTATATGCTTTTAGTTTTGTCTGCTTAAATATCTTTCAACAATATTTTATCATTTTCCTTTTATAAGTCCTTTATCTCTTTGGTTAATTCCTGAGTATTTTATTTTGGTTAGTGATATTGTTTTGTTAGTGAGAAGTACTTTCTTAACTTTCCTTCCAGATTGCTTTGTCAACACATGTAAAAGCAACTAGATATTTGTGTGTTGTTTATTTTGCTACTTTGAAGGATTTATTTTATTAAAAGATGAGTTTATGCTGGCGGTAGTCACACATGCCTTTAATCCCAGCACTCAGGAGGCAGAGGCAGGTGGATCTCTGTGAGTTTGAGGCCAGCCTGTTCTACAAAATGAGTTCCAGGACAGCTAGAACTGTTACACAGAAAAACCCTGTCTAAAAAAAAACTTAAAAAATGTGTTCATTTTTTATATAGATAATGTTTTGCGTTGATGTATGTATGTGTACTTCATGTGTGCCTGGTGCTCAAGGAGGTCAGAAGAAGGTGCTAGATTCTCTGGAACTGTAGGTAAGGATGATTGTAAGCTGCCTTGTGGGTGCTGGGAACCCAACTGGGTCATCTATAAGAACAATAGCAAATGTAGGCTGTGGTGGTGCATACCTTAGCACTCAGGAGGCTGAGACAGGCAGATCTCTGTGAGTTCAAGGCCAGTCTGGTTTACAGAGTGAGTTCCAGAACCACCAAGACTACATAGAGAAACCCTGTCTCAAAAAGCCAACCAACCAACAAATAAATACTCTTAACCTCTGAGTCATCTTTCCAGTCCTGATGAATTTATATCTCAATTCTAACTTTTTTGGATTTTCTACCTATCAGATCATGCCATCTACAAGCAAAGATAATTTTACTTTCTTCCCAATATGGATGTCATGTGTTTAGTTATTTGTTTGTACTTGTGTGAGCATATGTGTGAGGCCATAGGGTATTCTCAGTCTCTGCCTAGCCTGAAACTTAGTGGGTAGGCTGACCTGGTTGACCAGTAGGCCCCAAAGCCCCACATCTGCCTGTCTCTACCTCCAATTGCTGGGATTACAAATAAGCCACTGCACCTGGCCTTTTTTTTGTAACATAGGTTCTGAGGATTAAATGCCCCAGTTCATTTATCTTTCTTGAATGACTATTCTAATTAGAAGTTTTTAGTGTTATGTTGATTAGACATGCCAGAAACAGAGATCATTCCTGATCATTGACTTAACATTGTTTTAGTTTTTCACTATGTCCTTTGTGGGTTTTCACAATTGGCTACTGCTGCGCTGAGATACTACTACATGGAATTCTTTGCTGTGTTGACTGAGTTGACAGTGGCTTCCCCCCTCTATTGTTAGGTGGACTTTTACACTGTCTACTGCTTATAGGCAGGACTTCCTTGATTACAGGAATAAGTCCCATTTAGTCATGACATTTGCTCTTTTCATCCTGCTGCTGAACTCAGCTGGCACTATTTGTTAAGAAGTTTTGTATCAATATTTATAAGAGATTGTTGGTTTGCAGTCATTTTTTAAGTGTCATTTTCTGACTTTTGTATCAGGGTAATGACAGCCTCAGAGAATGAAATATGACATTTACCTTTCTTTATAATATTTTGGGAAGTGTTTGAAAAGAATTAGTGTTAATTCTGTAAGTATGTGATAGAATTCACCTGTAAAGTCATTAGGTGGAGGGATTTTTCTTTGCTAAGAGACTTTTGATTACTGATCCAGCTTGTGTATGTATATTTAGATTTTCTATTTCTTTGTGATTTAGTTTTGATAGGATTTGAATTGCTAAGAATTTCATCTAAGCTGCTCAGTTCGTCACTATACACATTTATAATACTTCCTCATAGTCTTTTCTATTTGTATTGAGTCTGTAGTAATGTCTTGATTTCCACATTTCCTTTTGGTTATTTGAGCCTTCTTAATTTTTTTTGAGATTTTTATTTATTTTTATTTCATGTGTATGGATGTTTTGCCTGCATCTATGCATCATGTGGCCAAAAGGACCAAGGAGGCTAGAAGAAGATCTTGGATTCTCCTCGGACTAGAGTTACAGATGGTTGTTAGCTACCAGGTAGGTGCTTGGAACAAAACTCAGGTCCTCTGGAACAGCAGCCAGTGCTCGTAACCTCAGGCATCTCTCGAGCACTATTTGAGTCATCTATTTGTCTTAGTCCATCTAACTAATTGTGTCAATTTAAAAAAAGAGTAGTAAACGCTGTTATTACATAATCAGCTCATGACAATTGGTTTGACTTCTGGCTTTGATCTTCTTGCCCTCCAGCACCTGCTCTACCAACCACCCATCCTGGGTCTTGATACAATGCAAGATAGAAACTTGCCACGTGGCCACCTGTATCCATAGACAGGCTGTATGATAGGCATTGTCCTATTAATTCCCTTCAGATGTTAGAGTCAACACTGCCCTGTAGACTCACACAACTGAGTACTTGTTTGAGAAGTGTGTCTACTGGAATGCTTTACTGATGATCTGCCATTTGTATAGACCAAGGGGAGTGAACTGATGAACTGTGTGTGTCTTTCACATAGAGCTCAAATGCACAGGGATTCCTGTCATGTGTTTAGGTTCACGCTCTGATGGTGCTGTGCATGTGGTGACGGTTATTGGTGATTGTCAGTTTGGCAGGGACCATGCCTGAGACAAGCCTTTGGGTGTGTCAGTAATGGTGTTTTTAATTTGGCTTTACTGAGGTTGGAAGACTTACTTACTCTGATGTAGTATACCTTGGCTAGAGTCTTAAATGAATGAATGAAAGAGAAAATGTGAGCTGCCTACCGCCACTCATCTCTCTCGCCTTCCTAACTATGAATGGAACGTAACCAGCTGCCTCACATTCGCGCCTCCACAACTTCCCTACCACGGTGGGTTGACCCTCAAACCGTGAGCCAAAATGACCCCTTCTTTGCTTGACTTGTTTTTGTGAAGTATTTTGCTGCAGCGATGGAAATAGTAACTAACGCACACGTCAAACATTGTCATAGCCATGTGTAGCGACAAACGGACTGTAAACAGACGGTGAATATGAATTGGGTCAGATCTCTTACCCATCCGCAGGGCCCGCCCTTGCTTATCTGAACCAAATGGCTACCTGAACATTTCCTAAGATGCCCTTTCTGAGAGGAAGTCCCATCTCCCTCTCAACAGGAGAATGGTGGCAGTCCTCTAGTGTGCCCCATGAATGTTCTTCATTTTTTCATTTGCTGGGAATGACTGAGGAAGAGAGAAGGTTGATCTGATTTTTAGAGGGGTTAATGACTGATAAGGAGGTTCTAGCATCTTCCCCACTTGTTTTATACATTTCTTATTGATGGCATTGCACTCTTCTTTTGTGTTTGGTTGATTCTTTGAAGTGAAGCACTTAAACTCATTTCTTATTTCCTTCTGCGTGTACGCTCTCATTTTCGTTGTGGGTAGTGTGGGGGATTTCATTTTACATCCTGCAGCTACAATGCTCTAATTTGCATCTACATCAGCTTAAGCTCAGTAGCACACAAAGAAACAGGCATCTTTCTGCACAGCACTCCAGACAGACTAAGTCGTTGAAATACAGGTCTCTCCTAAATTATGGGGAAAGCAAAATGTGGAGTTAGACTGTAAAGTTGTAATTATATTACATTCTGTACTTGTCCATGGATTTTCATCTATTGAGAACTTTAGTCCTTCACGTGGCTTTGGGTCCTCTCTGTTTTCTCTCTCAGTACTTCTGGGTTAGGGCTAGTGCTAAATGCATGCACTCAATAATATATATATGTATATATATATATACATGTGTATATATACACATATATACGCATATATATGATGTTGTTCATTGTTAAGAGAGGACACTCTCAATTTTAGCTTTTTTTCCATTTTTTCACTTTGTATCTGTCTGTGTATCTGTGTATGATGTGTTTGCTCATTCATGCCATGCTGTGTGCATGGAGATCAAAGGCCAAGTTGCAAGAGTCTTTGCTGTACTTCCAACCAGTGGGTTCTGGGGATCAAATTCAACTTGCTAGGCTTGGTGGCAAATGTCTTTACCTGTTGACCAACTTGCTGGCTCTCATGGGGTTTTTAATTTCTTTATAAAGAACTTATTTTATTATTCATATTTATTTTGAGAATTTCCTGTATGTACACAGTGAAACATGATCATATCTAGTCTACAGTTCCTACCTCTCCTTATGTCACCCTTATCCCCTCCAACTTTGTCTTTTTTTTTTTTTTTGATAACCCACTAAGTCCAGTTAGTACCAGCCATATAGTGCATGGATGTAGGGCCATCCACTAGAGCCTGGAAAATCTACCAGTGGCCACATCCTCAAAAAAGAATAATTCTCTCTCTCTGAGCATCTATCCACTTCCAACAGGTCCTTGGGGATGGTTGGGTTCTGGAGATCATCTCTCCATGTTTGCTAGAACCTGGGTTGGCTTGATCTTATGCAGCTCTTATGTAGGCAACCCAGCCACTGTGAGCCTGTGCGTGAGCTAGCCAGGTATGTCTAGAAGACAGTATTTTATGGTACTTACTATCTTTCAGGTTCTTGAATTCTTTCTGCCTCCTCTCCCAAAATGTTCCCTCAGTCTTGGTAGCAGTGGGGTTAATATAGATGTTCTTGTAAGCACTTGTTGTATGCATACTTATACATGTGTGTCTAAGTATGACCACTTAGCAAAATTAAAAAAAAAAAAAGCAGTTCAACTCTAGGGTCTAGGACCTCCCCAGCCATGGACTTGATGGCTTGATCACCAGGATCACATTAGTACTGAGTTCAACATTCCCTCTTGTAGAAAATAGCTACCCCATAATTGTGCCACTATTTCACCAGTAGGCACAACTGGCCCTACAAGTCAGCATTGCAGCAAGCAGCTTCCGTGACTAAGGCCACTGATGTCTTTTCTCCCCAGGAGACTACATAGCGCTTTCCAGCTCTGTGAAAAACTAGTCAGCCTAGAGGAGGCTTCCCAGTCAGATTGAGATTGGTTCTTCTAAATTCTACAGTTGAAGTGTGTGTCTTCAGCAATGGCTCGCACCTCATCAGATTTTTTTAAGGGGTAGCTTCTGTTGATACCAACCCCGAGACTGGGCCCTACTTTCCTATTTCTTTGTTTGCTTTGTACTTTTGTTTTTAACTGAGAACTGTATACTTGAAGCTAACAATAAAGTAATTCTTCTTTGAAAAATATTTATTTAACTTTGTGTGTGTGTGTGTTGTGTGTGTGTGTGCCTGAGAATATATGTAAGTACACATATGTGCAGGAGCCCACAAACATCAGAAGAAGGTTTCAGATTCCCTGGAACTGGAACAGATAGTTGGGAGCTGCCATGTGGGTGCTGGGAATTGAACCCAGGCTCCCTGAAAGAGCAGTAAGTACTCTTAACTGCTGAGCCACCAGAAAATTAATTTTAAAAATCATATTCTTGCTTTTACCAAGATTTTGTTTTTAAAAAATTATTTGTATTTTGTGTTCTTTAATGAGACTGGCTCTTAATATGTAGCTGTGTCTGGAACCTGCTATGTAGAACAGGGTGTCCTCAAACCCATAGAGATCTGCTTGCCTCTATTCTACCTAGTCTAAATGCCTGTGCCACTGTGCCCAGAAGGATTCGTATTTTGTTATTATTGTGGCCCATCTCTGTGACAAAGATTGGCCTTGCAGTAACATGGGACAGGACAGCACTGGCCACATCTTTCCTGATGCACCTTTGCGATCAGGATGGGCAACCAGCGGTCATGGCCTAGATTCTGGACATTTGGGGAACTGGTTCTTTGGCGTCCTTTGGTTCCTACACATTGTTCAGCTGCCTGCCTCAGGCCTGGAGGTGAGAGATGGGTAGCTGCTACCATGCTAAGAGGTGAGAGACATTGGCCAAAATTAGTTAGAGTGAACGACCACGAAAGCTTTACCCTGGAAACTATAGGTCTTCAACAGATTCTTGCGTTCCAAAGTGGGGATGTTCCCAGCTGCCACTATGCAGCTGTTGTCTAGGAGAGGAGTCACATTCCTAGAGACTTTCTTCTTTGCCATCTTCACTCTCACTGCTTTTTAAGAAGGGAGTGATAATCAACAATCACATTCAATGTGTGTATGTGTGTGTGTCTACCAAGTCCTCTGCTGATGGACACAACGCTTCCACCTTTTGGCAAATGTGAGTAGCATTGGTGTGCACAGTTGTATATACACATTTGTAGAAACCCCAGATACCAGTTCTTTGGGGCTTATGTTCAGAAGTATTATGATAGTGCCCAGTTGATTAAGGAGAAATTTGCATTGGAAACATGGAATTGTTGGATCCTATGCTAGTTTTAGGTTTCAATTTAAAGGAGTTATTAAATGGTTCACCCCACTGGTGTGTATATGTATGCGTGTCTGTGTGTGTATGCACAGACTCTTCCTTCTTTTGTTCATTCAATTTTGGAGACAGGGTCTCTCTTTGTAGCCCAGGCTGGCCCAGAACTCACAATGTAACTACATGACTCAGGGTAATCCTCCAGTCTCAGCCTTGTTAGTGGTGAGATGTATGCTGCTTTCTGATTGGCCATTACATGTTTCCCACTTTGGTGCTAGGATGTGAGCCCCAAGATTCAAGCATGCAAAGTCAGCACCTGACCAACTTATCTCTATCTTCATTCCTGAAAATGTTTTCTACAAGGTAAGTTATTCTATTTATAGATATTATGAAATTGATTATACTGCCTACAATGGCATTGATTGCTAATTCTTCTTTCTTTCTTTCTTTTTTGGTTTGTTTTTGTTTTTTTGAGACACGGTTTCTCTGTGTAGCTCTGGCTGTCCCAGAACTCACTCTGCAGGCCAGGCTTGCCTCAAACTCAGGGATTCACCTGCCTCTGCCTTCTGAATGCTAGGACTAATGGTGTGTGCCACCACCACCCGGCTTGATTGCCAGTTCTTGACTCTAAGCAGCAGTAGGTAGCTACATAATCAGCAGGTAAGATATACCCAGTGGACACTGTTTCAGGGAGAAAAATGTATGTAGCTTTCAATGCTAAGCCAAAGACAGATGGAGAGTAGATGTCACCACCGTGAGTATCCACTAACCAGTAAAAAACTGGGATTTGCATACACATGACAGACTAAGACTCCCAATTTTATTCCTTACCATCCAATGTCCCGAGTCTCTGGAGCAGAGAGCTCAAGAAAACATGAAAGACTCCAATCGTGAGCTCCTCCGAGGCTTACTGAATGACCTTGAGAGATCCCTTTAGCCTCCCAGAGCCTGAACTCCCTAAGGATATTTGAGTTAAATCTTTTCTAAGTTACATTTGAGCGTCACGGTTCTGTGACCTAGCAGCTACTTTAAGGCCATGTGGTTGTCACACATCCATGACTCCTAGTTCTGGCTCCAGTCACTCTCAAGAAGTCTGTAACGGTGCCTTACGTAATTTTTCTTATTTTTCTTTTCTTTTCCATTTTTTTGGGGGGGCCTCTATTCACTGGAAACTTCCCAGTGAATGATAGAATTTCTGTTATAGCAGCTCTGGCTCTCTGTGGCTCTAGCCCAGGCGATGTGAATTTTTTTGTGGTATTAGCTGTCTAACCATTATGGAATCTAAAAAGCATTGACAGAGAGGATTCTGGGAAACTCCTAAGGTGGGGTGGACTCAGAGCGTGTTTATAGTAGCCTCTAGGCAGACACAGTTTTCCTGCAGTTAAAATTAAATTAAGGGTGGAAAATAAGATTTCTGCGCACCCGCAATTCATTTGCATAGAGTCATAGGTTACTGTCCCCTCAAAAGCTACTATGACATAAATACGATTTTCCAAGTTGTTATGAAAAAGTAATTTGAATATTGGGCCTGGAGTTCCAAGTTCAAACTAGTTGCTTATATTAATTCATGATATAATAGTGCTCGAAGGTTGACCAGAGAGTCTGAGGGCCATTGGGAAAACCTGCTGACGAGAGCTGTGGATTTGCACGAAAGAATAACAACTCTTGGGTTAAAGTGCACTTTCTAATTAGTTAAAATCATGGCCAGGATTATAGTGGAGGGGGCTGATCCTGCAAAGCCTGGAGTGTGACATTTGGGTCTTTGGTTCTGTCATGGGTTGCTTTGCTAAAGTGGTTGGCACATATTTGTGTTCTATTTCAAATGTTGCTTAATTTTATGTGATGAGAGGTTTGATATCTAGCAGCTTCACCTCTGCCGTGACCGAGAAAGCCAGCCGATCTGTGTGTGTCCAGTGTTAGGGAAGCAGTAACGGACTGCATAATTAGAGAGCGAACCATGCTAAGGGGAACTTGAGTTGCATCATACTAAAATATGACCCAGCCTATATGACAGACGTGGGCCAGCAAGATGGCTCAGAGGATAAAGGCACTTACCCCTAAATCTGATTACCTGAGTTTGCTTCCCTAGAACCTACATGGCGGAAGAAAAGACCCAAGTTCTGCAAGTTGTCCTTTGACCTCCACGTGCATGCTGTAGGAAACACAATAAAAAACCAGTTATGTATGATTTAAAGACAAATGTCTCAATGTGTTTGTTAACCAAATGTAAGATAGGACATAACAAGTGTGTCCAATGGCTCTGTGCGCTGACTTCAGCTCTTTCCAGTAGAGTTTCGTGTTACTACAGTACACAAAGAAAAGATAATGATGTTTCTTGTTTTAGAGAGCTATTGATAGGATGGCAGATTAAGGAGTGAAGGACTGAGGGGTGGGGAGGGAAAGAGAAGAAAGAAAGAAGAGGAGAGGAAAGATAAAGGGAGGGGAGGGAAGGAAAGGAGGGGGAGGAGGGAGAAGAGAGGGAAAGTAGGAGACGAGAGAAGGGGAGTAGAGGTGAAATAGAAAGGAGAGGGGAAGAGAGAAGAGAAGGGGTGTGGAGGGGAGCAGAGGGGAGGAGAGAAGAGGGGGCGAAGAGGGGAGAGGAGAAGAGGGGAACAGGAGGGGAACAGGAAGGAGAGAGGAGGGGAGAGGAGAGGAAGAGGAGGGGAGAGGAGGGGGAGAGGAGGGGAACAGGAAGGACAGAGGAGGGGAGAGGAGGGGAAGAGATCAAGTGGAATCACATCACTTACTGCAGGATTTTCAGCCTGGAGGAACAGGAAGTCGACAGACTTGCGTGAACACTCTTCAGAGTCATGAGCATACAGGCTGATGTGTACAGGGCCTGGCGGTGCAGGTTCGTGATGCCAGTTACTGGGAAGGTTGACAGAGGAGGATCACAGGCTGAGTGTTTGCCCTGCCTGCAATGTGAATTCAAGACCTGTAGTGAGACCCATCCAAAAAAAAAAAAAAAAAAAAAAAAAAACCAAAAAACGTGCTAGGGATGTAGCTGAGCAGTAGGGTTCTTGTCCAGCATTTAGATCCTATCCCCAGAATGCATACATACAAAAGAAAGTGCTCCAAGCTCTTATTTCAAAGTGAGGAGATGGCATTCCTTTAAAAAAAAAAAAGACACATATTTTGAGAATTTCATACATGAGTACTGTATTTTCATCATTTCTGCCTGCCCCTTTCCCCCTCCAACTCTTCCTGTGTCTCCCCAACCCCCACAGCTCCCTCTTGGAACTGGTTGTTTTTTATTCTTTGTTCTTTGCTCTTTTGGTGGTCTGCCACCCAGCTCCCAAATAAATCACACGGAGGAGGCTTATTCTTACTTATGAATGCTGACCTTAGCTCGGCTTGTTTCTTGCCAGCTTTTCTTAACTTAATTTATCCCATCTACCCTTTGCCTCTGGGCTTTTACCTTTCTCTATTTCTATCTACCTTTTCTTCCCTTCTTCTTTTTTCTTTCTTCTTTTTCTTTTTTTCCCTTTTTGGTGTTGCTCATATGTACGTGTTCATTCTTAGCCAGATTTTGTAAGCCTCATTAAGTCTCCAGTTCTAGATCACGGCTGGTACATTTTTCTACAATCATGGGCCGAGATGGACCTGCTGGGCATCTTGAGTTTTAAATGGGAGAACAACTTCAGTTAAAAAAATTCTTCAGGAGGCTGAAGAGATGGCTTCTTGATTAAAAGTACTTTCTGCTCTTTCAGAGGATCTGAGTTCAGTTCCCAGCATCCCCATGATGACTCAAATCATTGATAACACTAGTTCAAGGGCATCCAACACAGTTTTTGGCCTCCCTAAGCACTGGGTGAGTATATAGTGTAGCATACATGCGTGCAAACAAAACACTCATATACATAAAATAGAACAAATCAATATTTAAAAATTCTTCCGACTTAGCATGTCTTATTTTTATCTATAAGTGTTGTGTGTTTATTTATTTTTATAGTTTTCTTTTCAGGGTTAATCACTCATTTAATTATTGAAGTCAATCACTCCAAAATACATACATTTTAGTACTTCTACATTAGTCTTATGGATCTGCCTTCCACCACATGCCAGATCCTTTCAAAGGAAATTTTAACTTTTATAAGCCTTACAAATCTCTTGCCAGACATGGCTTCACACAGCTGTAATCTCAACCCTCAGAAGGTGAAGGCAGGAGGATAGAATGGCTGAGGCCAGTCTGGACTGTACAGCAGGATTCTATCTTAGAAAAATGTCTGTTATGCAAATATTCTTTAAGCTCTTAAAGCAAAAATCAACTAAACATTAAGATTCACGACTTTACCAATTCACTTATTGTGGAAATTAGATTGAACCTGGAGTTTAGCCAGAATATATGTAAAATATGTCTGGGGGATGCATTGTTACTTACCTTCGTTGCATCTACATCCTAGTTAGAGGGAAAAAGAAACTGGATTTATTGAACGGATTCAGAGCAGAGAATATTATTTAGTTATTCCTTGCCAAGCTTCTTCATTCACAACTTTTCTGAAGAAAATTGTCAATTCAAAATTTCCCTTGTAGGTCTCAGAGGCTAGTAACTTATTGCATACAGAAAATGTCTTGTTTTCAACTTATATGCATGTGAAGAATCACCAGCTAAACAGCCCCGAGTGTGATACAATGCACAGCATATGCAATGGCTACCGGTAGATAGAAGTGGATTTATAGAGAAGAGCAGATATTCATCCTTGAGCTCCTCCACACGGCACCAAGAATCTTTCTTCTGAGGCCCATTCCCAGGACATTTTGTTTAGACTAAAGGAAAGATGACTATTTGGCCTTCAGTGACACACCCCATTATTTACGAGTTGCAGTTCAAAACTTAGTCTAAAAAGCAAGCTGTGCCTTCTCATTTGAGCACTAGAAAAGACTCCAAGGCACTGAATATTTATGACTTTTTGGCTATTCGGAAGCAGGATTTGTAGATTATTGCCTGAAATGGGTAAACCGAGAATTTGGGCTTAGATTTTCCTTCATAACTTTGACATTCTTGGTGCCCTGGATAGTTGATGGAATTCTACTGTCTACGATAATGAAATCATGATTCAAGGCTGCTGTTTGTTTAGGGTTCGTGGCAAGAGAGGCAAGAACATCGGATGCTGCGTTCATGATTTGCGGCCATGAAACTCTGCTGAGAAGCTATAGGATCAGGCATTCATTTATGTAAAACCGTGCATTGGTGGGAGCTAATCCCTCTCTAATGTCACCTTGTTTCACAGAATATTAATACCAGCAAATGCAGTTGCATGTGGCTTTATGTTTGATTCTGGCTGGCTAAGCCTTTTTTGTCCATAAACAAATAATAAGGATTTCAGGGCGGTAATGGAAGTTCAGGAGTCCTAGAGTCTTTGTAGGCATGAGAATGCATATTCAAAGGCACCCACTCTTCTGCTGGTTCCTTAAAAATATTCCATGAGAATACCTGATGGTTTCAGAACACTTCCGGACACTTGCCACATGCTAGCGGGGGTGGGGGGTGAGGGGTGGGGGTGAGGAGGTGGGGGGCACGCAGGTTCATCCACTCTCTGGTGATTGAAAAGGTTCCACTAGAGTTTCTCAATGGAAAGTTACCGAGGGCTCTGGACCTCTTGGGATTAGTTCAGTCAGCCTTGTGCCCACAGACAAAGTCTGTGTATAGATATACAGAAGTCAGTAATGTTAAATAGTAAAGAAAGGAAGTAACCTGGAGGCTAGGCCATGATGTGTGTATTTTCTTTGCTGGACAGAGAAGTGTCTTTGAAAGTGCTTGGAAGTACTTTAGAGTTCAGACCTGTTTGTTTTTGGTTGTTGGGTTTTTTTTTTGTTGTTTGTTGTCTTGGACTTTGGGATCTCACACAAACACAGTAAAAACTTGGAATGGGAATAACATCTAAACATGAAGCTAATTGATCTTTTATAACTCGTTTATTCAGAGAGCCTGGAGGTAATTTTATACATTAGAAAATAATTTTATGCATGAAACAAAGTTTTATATGCTGAACCATCAGGAGGGGAAGGTGTCGCAGCACCTGTGAGACGGTCTGGAGTGGCTTCTCACCATCGTCATATTCTCAACATACATGTGTGGGGGTGTGTATCTATGTGTTTGTGTGGTGTGTGCATGTGCATGTGTGATACATGTATGTGTCTGTGGAGGTTAACATTAAAGCATTGTAGTGGCATCTCAATTGTATTTTAAGAAATAAAGACTGCCTGAAGATCAGAGAGTAAAACAGTCCCACTGGTCAGCCTTACAGACCAGGTAATGATAACACACACCTTTAATCCCAGTTGCACAATGACATGAATTTTTAATCCCAGTAGCCACACTAGTTGTTATAGAAACCGTAACCTGGAGGTAATTTTATACATTAGAAAATAATTTTATGCACGAAACAAAGTTTTAGAAAGGTCGGTGCGTGCCTTTAATCACGATGGTGCACACCTTTAACCCCAGCCCTAGGGAGGATTATAAAACGGGAGGAAACAGCTCTCAACACACAGTCTTATTCTGAGATTCCAGGAGGCAGAATCACCATTTCAGACTGAGGTCGAGGTAAGAGTCAGTGGCTGGCTGTTTTGCTTTACAGATCTTCAGGTTGAACCCCAATTTCTGACCCTGAGTTTTTATTAATCATGCTTCAAAGCATCTTCCTTGACCACTCTCTTTCTGTTTTGAAACAGGGTCTCTCACAGAGTCTGGAGCTCAATTGCTAGGCTAGACTGGAATAAGCTCCAGGAATCAATCTGTCTCTTTCCGACCTCTCCCCTAGTTCTGAGGTTACAGATGTGTGCTGGGGCACATGACTTTGATGTGGGTGCTGGGCGCTTGAACTCAGGTCCTCGTGTTTACACAATAGGCACTTTCATGGCTGAGTATTTTCCTTGGTCTCTATGTTTTGAACGTCTTAAAGGTACAGGGCAGAGAGTAAGCAAAACTCGTGGGCTATCTCCCAGATATGTGTATGTTTCTTTATCACCTGTCCTGATGTCATTTCCTGTGGCTGTGATAGAGCTCCTTGACAAAAGTAAGCTGGAGCAAATCCTTTCTGAGGCAGTTGTTTTTGTGGATGAAGGAACCCTTGAGCGTGGGCTCTTCTTCCTAAATGAACATGGATCTTCCCAAGAGTAGCTTCCAGTGGTGGAGTTCCGCCCTTGGGATGCCTTTCCTACCACTCCAGCATGGCATAGATGGCTCACTCTGGTGGCTATCATCTCTATCCACTGTGGATGCTTTCTCAGCACCAACCCGAATGCTCTCCTCCCTTGAGATTTTCCTTGCCAAACAAATGAATCCAAGGTCTCTAAATCCATCTAAGGTTCTCAGGGCACAGGCAGAATGAAGCCATGTTCTTGGCCAGAGTAGCACATGAATGGGCCTTAGCTCAGATCCTAGTAGAATCCTTGTTCACCTCTGACTGGGGCCTCTCATTGTCCGTGTTTCTTTAAGTATTCTTGTTCTCCTAAGCTCCCATAGGAATGCTTCCTATACGTTATACTTTTTCTAACCCAAAGTGCCAAATTCTTTCCCATTCCAGCCACAAAACAGTTTCCATGGCCTAAGACACACAAAGGCTTATCACAGCGACAACTTTCCTTCCTGGTACCGCTTTCTGTCTCAGCTTCTTTTCCTGTGTTGTGATCATAGTAATAACATAATACTACTACTAATAAAACAACTCAAGGGAAAAAGGTTTATTTTGCTCATAGTTCAAAGTGTATTTCATCATGGTGGAGAAATCAAGGCAGCAGCCCTTGAAGCGGCTGGTCACACCACACCAAGTCAGAAACGGAGAGGGAGCCACACAACACTGCTCTGCTCCTCCTCTCTGTTCACACAGGCCAGGATCTCCAGGTGACAGCTGACACAGGTCTCCCCATGTCAACTGACATAGCCAACGCAATCCTCTACAGAGGCGGTTCTCAACCTTTTGGGGTCAAAGACCTCTCTTACAGGGGTCACGTATCAAAGAGCGTATGTATCAGATGTTTGCATTAGATTCATAACAGTAGCAAAACTGCAGTTATGAAGTGGTGATGAAAACAATTTTATTGTTGGGGGTCACCACAACATGAGGAACTGTACTAAAAGGTCATTGTGTTAGGAAGGTTGAAGACCACTGCTCTACAGATGTGTCCAGAGATGATTCTAGATCGTGTCAAGTTGACAGTGAACTTTCGTCACATTACCCCCCAGTAGAATGCTGCGTGGGGGATTCTGAGAACATGCGGAAGAGATACATCACGATCAGAGGGGCTGGGGAGGACCTATCCCCCTTGACTAACCCTTGTCTTCTGTCGCATCCATTTGGATGTTACTCCTCCCCTGAGGTCAGGCATACCATTGCTCCCACATTACACCAACATTTCAAAATTCGTTTCACCCAGATTTTTTTTCTCTAAATTGGGGATACTTAGTATGTGTGTACTTAGAATTGATTTTTTTGGAAAAAAAATAACTTCCTAGCTGTTGGCTTGTGAGAAAGCAGCTCACAAGGGACACCGAGGGGGACTGTTCTTAGACGCTGCGTGGGAGGCTGGAGATGATGGACGTGTGGAGCCTGGCTGAGCGCCCACTAAATGGCTCTTCTCCTGCCAATTTCCTGCTTCTAATCTTCATGGCTTCTTAGGTGACCTTTCCTAGCAATCAGTGAATACTGGGAGCTTTAGTCCAAGGAAGGGTTTATCATCTTGAATTGTGCAATGGAGAAGACAACAAAAGGGAGCAGAAATGCATCTTTCCTTTGCAACTCCAGTTAAGCTCCCAGAATCAAATAAGAGAGCAGTTTGTGTTCCATTCGTGTCGGAGTTCAGGGCCGGTGTTCTGTCTCTGCAGGGACACTTGCTCACAGTCCACGCAGGAAAGTGGCTCTAACCCTCTTCGATCCATGACTTCCTAGGCCAGCGTGGCTGCTGTCTTAGCCGACAAGAATGGCAGAAAGACAGTCGCAAGGTCAGAGATAGTATCTCTGGTAAGGGAACGTTTTACTAATCTTGTCTTTGCTCGCTTCTTCGGCAAGAGCTAAGACGCTCGTGCACCAAGCTTCTAGGGGATAAAATGCAATGGCAATTTCTGATCATCCTTTGAGAGGGTCTCTACACTGCATTTTGATTCTATGCATGGAAGATCTTTATATGTCAAACCTGCATACACAGAGAGAGAAAAAGACAGAGAGACAGAGATAGAGATAGAGATAGAGAGAGAGAGAGACAGACAGACAGACAAGAGACAGAAATATTACCAGTTTTAAAGAAATGTATTACAAAGGATTGACGAATAAAAATGTCATGATATCTGCAATAAATTTATGTAACAGTTCATGAATAAAAGGATCTCATTTAAATTGCACAATTCAGTGAAGCGTTTGTATATTCAGGATTACAACCATCAAGGCAATTTTTAAAAATATTTTTAAGATTTATTTATTTATTTTATATACAGTTTTGCCGGAATGTATGTCTGCATACCAGAAGAGGGCGCCAGGTCTCATTATAGATGGTTGAGAGCACCAGAGCACCTTGTGGTTGCTGGGAATTGAACTCAAGACCACTGGAAGAGCAGCCAGTGTTCTTAGCCTCTGAACCATTTCTCCAGTCCCAAAGATAGCCAATTTTTTAAAGTTACTGGTGTGTGTGTGTGTGTGTGTGTGTGTGTGTGTGTGTGTGTGTATGTGTGTGCCAAAACACACAATTGGTTCTCTCCTGCCATTGTGTGAGTTCCAGGGATTGAACTCAGGCTGCCCCTCTAAGCTCCTCAATTTCTGATTCCACAATCTTAGGAAAATCTTCAGTGCCCTCTGCTGTAGCTTGGATATTAGATGTCCTCAAAAGGTCCATGTGGTTGAGGTTTTGTTGCTAGCATGGCAATAATGGGAGGCAGTAGAACCTTTAAGAAGTGGGGCCTCATAGGAGGTCTTTAGATTACTAAGGACATGACTTCAAGAGCAGTGTAGGATTCTGGGCTCTTTTCTTTCCCTCTTTGGCTTCCTTGCCAAGAAGTGAACAGTTTTGCTTTTCAATGTGCTCCTGGCACATCAGCTACCACAGGCCCAAAGCACAGGGCAAGCCATCCTGGGCCGGAATCTCTAAAACTATGAGCTTTTCCCTCTAGAAGTTGACCTCTTAGATATTTGTTGCAGTAACTGTAGTGGCTTGGATGTGTGTGAATACTCCGTCCCCAGCTGGTGTTTGGGGAAGTTATAGAATCTTGAGACGTGGAAGCTTGCTGGGGGAAGCCCAGCATTAGGGGCTGGCTTTGAGAGCTTATAGCCCTGCCCCATTTCCTCTTCACTCTCCTGTGCACAGATGAAACGTGATCAGCCAGCTTCCTGTTCCTGCTCCTGCTGTCATGGCTTCCTCCCTACTGTGGGCTCTAGTCCTCTGGAACTGTAAGCCAACAGAAACTCTTTTTTCCTTATGTTGCTTTGGTCATAGTATGATAAAAGTAACCAATACAGTAATGTAAGGTTGACTAATATGCCCACAAAGAAACCCTTCTACCTTTAACCATCACCTTCCAATCCTTGGTCCTCTCTAGTCCTAGGTGACCACTAATATACTTTCTATGTCTAGAGATCTCCTTGTTTTTGAGATTTCATATGAACCGAGATTTCAGTCATGCTGCAGACTGAACCAGGAGTCTGGTTCTGTACCATTGAGCCATATCTCCCATCTAGTATATTCCAAGATTCATTCATGGTATAGCATGCATAGTGTATCGTTTCTTCTTATCGATGAGTAATAGCTTGCTCTGTAGACTAAGCTGGCCTTGAACTCTCAGAGATCCACCTGCCTCTGCCTCCCATGTGCTGGGATTAAAGTTGTGTGCCACCACTGCCCTACTATGCATAATATCTCATTGTATGGGTGTACTGCATATTGCTTCTCTCACACATTCATTGATGGACATTTGAATTGCTTTAAAATTTTTACTATTATGAGTAAAACCGATCAACATTCTTGTTTCAGTTTACGAATGGACCTACTTACTTCTTCCAGGAGTAGGGTTGCAGTTGACAGGTTCCATTGAGAACGGGAACTGGATTATGTCAAATGTTCTTGTGAGATAATGGTGTCACGGATCACTTGGGTAGCCTTCACGTCTGCTGTGCTGGCTAGCAACAAATTTGTAGCACAAATTTTAATTGTTCTTAATAATAAAAACCTGGAATTAGATATCAGGGGATGAAAGCTGAAAGATCAGAGAAGCAGAGCAGCCAGCCACTAACTCTTACCTCTATGAAATTCTCAGACCAACTGGGATATCCTGTCTCTACAAGTCCTCAGACTGAATGCCTCAGACAGCTGCCTCAGGCTACACTGAGATCCTGTCTCTTCTCTCTTTATATTCTTCTCTCTGCCCAGCTATACACTCCTGTCTCCACCTCCTTAGTGCTGGGATTAAAGGCATGTGATTCCAAGTGCTAGAATCACCTCTGTGTGAGCTCTGTTTCTCTTTTAGACTGGATCAATATTGTGTAACCCAGGGTGGCCTTGAACTAACAGAGATTCGTCTGCCTCTATCTCCGGAGTCCTGGGATTAAAGGTGTGTGTGTTACTACTGCCTGGTCTCTAGAGGCTTAGCTCTGCACTCTGATCTTCAGGCAAGCTCTATTTGTTAAAATAAAATATCACCACACATATTGTAACCATTTTATTTATCTAAAAGTGACTTTAGTTTTACTGTTGAAAGTTTTGATTGATGCAGGATTATTGCTCACTTTTTTTTCCCCTGTAAACTCTTTGAATATATCATTCTACTCCCTCATGGTTCCCATTGTTTCTTGTAAATTTTACTGGGATATCTTTTTATCATTTTCTTTTCTGCAGAACCAAGGGATCCAGTCTCTTTTCTGGCCCTCTCAGGTGTCTACACACATAGGGCACACACATGTGAGAGCAGACACTCTCACAGACAAAAGTTAAAATAAATGTTTTCTACAAAAGAATGCTAAATCTGGAGGTTGGAAGGTTGGCTCAGTAGTTAAGCACTCTTCTGGCCTTCTAGAGTACTTGCACACATGTGATATACACATACGCGCGCACACACACACACAAGCAGACACACACACATAGAGATACATTATTAAAAATAAACTTAAAAAAATTTAAATCTGCATACCTTAAACTATAAAACATTGTCAAATATCACAGTAGGTCTTTACTGATTATCTAACATCTAGACACAATCGCAAAACACCTCAGGCTAAGATTTGTATTTTCCTTTCTCGTTTTTGAACTCTGAGTTGCTTTTCAATTTGCAAATTGCTGCTAAGCACATACTAGCATTAAACGCATTAACATTCCTCAGAACAAATGTCACAGTGAACACAAAACCTGTCCTCTTACCTAGAGCATATGGTTTTAACAACAACAGTGATAATTTTTCATGTACCAGAGATGAACAGTTTGGCTTGTACTTTTCTCTCTCCTTTTTTTTTTTTTAATGAATTCAATCTGTTCCTGGTCCCAAGCTTGTTGTATGATTCTTTCTTTCTGAATGACTCTCAAAAATGAAATGACAATCTGTACTCTTTACCAACAAAGGTACTGAAATTTTGGAAGGCATGGGAACAGATGAAAGGACTTGGTTCTGGGAATGAGAATTGCATATGGATAGAGTCCCAGAACAGTGAGCTGCACCGGTGTTTCCCATTGAGCAATTAGCCCCTGCCTGACTGCAAGGGTTTCTCACCATGTCCTGGAGGAAATGAGGAAATGCGGGGTTTTAGTTTTTTCCAGAAAAACAAATATTTTGCATTTCCAGCCTCTTTAAATTTCATACAGTGTCCCGTTGCCAAACAGAATGATTCTGCACACGTAAAACCAAGTCTCTGTCACCTGAGTTGAGAGGGCGTGTGTGTCTCTGTATGCACTGTGATCCTGAAGCTACAGTATAAACGTGAAGATGTGCAAAATGAACTAGGAATGTTTATTAATCTTGATTTATTTAATTTATAAAAGGTTTAACACTCTAATTCATTTCATCTAACTTTTCTGAAGATTTTAGTTATGCGCTTTGGTGTGCACTGATGTGCATGGTAGTGTGAGCATCCGCATGCCCTCACCAGGAGAGGGCATCAGGTGTCCTCCTCTATGACTATTCCTCTGAGGCAGGGTCTGTCTGAGCTGGAAGACTGCAAGCCTCACTAACACTCCTGCCTCTGACTGCCTCGGAGCATTATATCAGAGTGTCATGTGAATGCTAGGATCAAAACGTTGGTCCTTGTTACTTCAGAGCAAGTGCTCTTAACCACTCAGTCCACTTTCCAGCCACTAATTTTTAATTCATGAAAGTTCCATGGTGTAAGATTGCTTGACACAATACTCTAAGTAGCATAACTCACGGTAAGCACGAGTCTGTAAATATAGGACACATGCACAATAAAAATCACCAGGTGTCTCCTATTTTGGAAAATGTCGTAGTATAAGGTAAGCACACATGCAAGGTAAAAATGATGAAGGCGAGAGAGACTTGTTTGTTTTGTAGAACAGGCCAAAATATTGATGGCACAGTTCTTCTTGTGGATGCTCTCAGACCCTCAGGATGCAGCATATTGAAACTCAGGATGCAGCATCCTTGTGGATGCTCTCAGACCCTCAGGATGCAACATATTGAAACTCCTCAGTTATCCTGTGCACCTCAACCAATAAAGATTCTTCTGCGGGCTGAACCTCTTGTAAGACCCAGTTTTAGCAAAAGAATCCTAAGTCAGTGAGGCCTCATCGTTAATACACCGTCACTCCCAATACTTCAGCAGTCCTTCATCTGCCATCATCTCCTAGATGATGTTCATGCTCCCAAACCCATCTCTAGCAAGAATCTTGTTAGCTTGTGTGGTAGGATGGATGTAATTGGCACCCAAAATCTCATAGGGAGTGGCACTATTAGAAGGTGTGGCTTTGTTGGAGTGTCTATAACCTTGTTGGAGGAAGTGTGTCACTGTGGGGGCAGGCTTTGAGGTTTCTTATGCTTACGACACCTCTCAGTGTCTCTACTGACTTCCTGTTGCCTGCAAGATGTAGGACTCTGAGTACCATGTCTGCCTGCATGCCGCCAAGCTCCCCATCATGATGATAATGAACTCAACCTCTGAAACTGTAAGCAAGCCACCACAGTTGAATGTTTTCTTTATGAGAGTTGCTGTGCTCATGGTGTCTCTTCACAGCAATAAAAACCCTAACTAAGACAGCTTGGGTTCTCCAGAATCACTAATTTGGTTTATCATTAATTTGATTTATAAAATATTTAAAAATCTAATTTGTTTCATCTAATTTTTTGAAGAGTTTATTTGTGTGTATGTGTGTGTGTGTGTGTGTGTGTGTGCGTGCAATTACATTGGTGTACATGGTGTGCAGGATGGTGCTGTGTCTCTGATGGTTTCTCACAGTAATTTCCCTCCCACCAAGCCCCCAATGTACCACTTGGCTATAAATTCCCTCTTGCCTCTATTTGAAGATGAGCTCCCTTCTATTTGACTGTAAGACTTCAAACATGTGGTCTCTGTGCTTGTCTCAGTATTCTGAATATAGTATGTCTTAATATGTTCTAGTAAACATTATTAAATATTTAATTTTGTTGTTGAACACTACTGCTCATTTTATTTCATCTTTAAAAGGCTTTACATAGAGCTGGAGACACAGCTCAGCAGTTAAGATCCAGAGGATCTGAATTTGGTTCCCCAAATCCACATTGGACAGTTCACAACCATCTGTAAGGACAGTTCACAACCATTCCAGCTCTAAGGAAACTGCCATCCACTACTGGTCTCCACGGGTGCTTGCACTGCCCCACAGATACACCAACTCACACACATAATTAAATAATAAAGTCAAGCTAAAGAAACTTAAAGGATATATACTACTATGCAGGCATGCAAAGAACACAATTTGTTTCTTCTTTCTTTTTTTTTTTTTTGTTGTTATTTTTTCCAGACAGGGTTTCTCTGTAGCTTTGGAACCCCTGGAACTAGCTCTTACAGACCAGGCTGGCCTCAAATTCACAGAGATCCGCCAGCCTCTGCCTCCCGAATGCTGGGATTAAAGGCGTGCGCCACCACCGCCCAACTGTTTTTTTCTTTTTACACTTTAATTTTTCTTTCCTTTTTAATTATTGATACAATCTTATTCTCAGACTTCCAGTCTATGTATCTAGTATGCCCGTGGAAGGGAAAAAGAGCCTGTCAAATAGAGCTGTTATGGGATTTGGGGTCAGAGTCTGTGCTTCAACACCATGTTTGGCTACCTGTCCTTAATAAACCAACGAAAAGAGACACACTGATACTGAGAAGCAGAAAAGGGAGGTTTGTTCAGTGTGGCTACACTGGGAAGAGGGACAAAGAGATGCAGAGACCGCCTCCCCCAGTCTACATGGACAGAAGCCAGGAGGTAGGCATCCCTAAGTAGTCCAGTTAAGATGTAGGTCCTCGGCCCACCGCTGTCTCTGTTCTAAGTCTCCAGAGACAGATTTCTCCTCTGACTGTCCTCAGGGTTTCAACCTTTACTTCCATCAGCAGGAGATTCCTGGGGAATCTTACTACTATTTCTTGAAGTCTATCACTTCTACCAATAGTCTGATAGCCAGAGAGAGAGAAAGGTAGAGTTGTCTTTAGAATATATCCATTCCCACCAGGCAGGCTGGTTATACTCCCTTCTGGTTTAAATGCTGTTTCCTAGTTAGATAGCCAGTTATTGAGAGTCTCCTCCCCTTCCTCTCTTCTAAGATGCTTATTTGTATACTAGCCTCCCTTTTCTGAGGATGGTGGTACCAAGAACCCAGTGAGCGAGTCCCAAGACCTTATCCCTCAATCTGTAGCTGTAGCCTGTTCTTTTATCCCAAAAAGACAGCAGGACCAGAAGCTGTACAGACTTTATATACAGTATTCCCTAAACATAGAGATTGATGGTAGAGTTTAATTTTTAAATTAGGCACAGCATGGAAATAGCTACAACGATATATTAGGATAATTATAATAGTATGTTATAGTAAAAGTTACATGGATTCAGTGTTTGTTTTTTACTTTCAAAACATCATGCATTTCATCTACTACTCTTTTTTTCTGAAGACATAGAAGGGCTTCCCTTGAAATGACCCCTGCATCCCTCCCACCCCTAGGAGATCCCAGTCACTGTGTAGACTGGACCACTCTCAATCTGGTTCTTCTCAGCTTATCTCATTCAAATTCCAGATAGGCTAAGTCCTGCAGGCTTACACCCTGGGATGGAACCAGACCTCTAACCACCCAACTACAAGCAATCATCTCAGGTTGGGAACCAAATTGCTCCTTCAAGAAAAATAATTTTCTGGACTCAGCTGACCCCCTGCTTGAGCTAATGATCAACCAAGACACCAAGACTGCTTGATTATGTATCCTTCTTAACCCTCCGTGGTTTTGTCCTTCCCCTATTTAGTTCCGGGACTGTTAATACCAAACAAAGACAGGACTTAGGACAATGGTCACCCTGTTCCTAATCAGTATGGTGACACTGAATAAAATTCTTTTCCTACTTCATCAAGACTTGCTTGTCTCTCTTCTTGAGGCAGTGGGTGGCCCAATTTGGTCTGTGGGAATCTGAAGAATGAGGTCCATGGCCTAGGACTCTGGTAACAGTGTAAGAAGACATTCAGTGGCTTTGGAGGAGATGAAGGATGCGGTACAGTCATTAGGGTCCTCAAACCCAAGCACTCCAGGATGGATAGGTGAGATTTCAACACAGCGCTCAGAAGGATGTGAGATTTAACACTTATGAATTATTTATTTCCAAGTTCTCTTGATATTTTCAGGTTGTGGTTGGTTATAGGTGAGTGGAATCAGAGAGAGGAACAATCTGGCCTGAGGGCAAGGAATCTTGCAGAAGTAAGTGAAGGAGGGGGTCGCTCCCACCTCCAGAATCAGGACAGGGCACACCCCCCAGCACCAAATTCTCAATACAAAGGAGATTTATTACCCTGGAAGGGCAAGGGGGACTGCAAAGGCGGCTGCAGCTGCAGCAACAAAGCAGGAAAGCAGGGAGCAAAAGAACAAGAGAGGGTGCTTCTGCAGGGGTGGGTTAAGGGGAAAGCGGGGGTGGGGAGTCTGTGCTAGGATTAGTTGGTAAATCCTGATTGGACAAATTAGTTAGATAATGAATTTTGATTGTTGGGCCTTGGTGCTTTGTTTCAGGAAAGAGTCAGTAGCCAAATAAGGAACTAGACAGACCTTCGGGGCTAGCTTTAGGAATGTGTTTAGTCAGGAAGAGGAAAAGGGGTAAAGGGCAGAACCTGTCTGCAATGTCTGCCCTGCTCGGGCCTGTATTTGCCATGCTCTGGTCTATTAGAGCCCCTTCAGTTAACTTTATGAGAGTCCCTCCAGGGTGATCAGAGAAGACGTCAGGCCCTTAAATTCAGCTCTTTGTGTTGCCTTCTGAGCCTTTGCTGGCCCACTGTTGATGGATTCTTTGTTGGCCCACTGTTGGTGATGGAGTTTTTTGCTGGTCCACTGTTGATGATGGAGCCTTTGCTGGTCCACTGTTGGTGATGATAGCTATCTGCGCCCCAGAAACTGCTGGCACCATGACTCCTGGACTTGTTTACTCTCTTGCTGGCCAGGGCTGACTAGATATCCTTGCTCTGCCTCAGCTCTCCCATAACTGACAGCTGTGAAAGCGGAAGAAAAGTGTGGCAAGCGAGGTCCTTACAGGGATCCCTATAAAATTAGCACGTGAGAAAAACATATTGACAAAGAGGAAGGCTAGCACTTCTCCGTTTCCACACTTTCCCAGGCCAGCTACAACCAGTGCCATGGGCTCAGCCAGTCACACTCCAGAGGGTCTGAGAACGCACCAAAGTGCTTTAGAATTCTAAATTGCTACATCCAGATTGGGAACAGAAGACCAGAAGGGCCAGCTGATGCTTAAAGAACAAGATGCAGATTTGGATATCTGATAGGAGTCAGCTAAAACATGGTTGATACGGAACATCTGGGGACTATGAGTCAGCACAAAATGGCTGACACTGGACATCTGCACCCCAAAGTTAGCAGTGCTGTAATCTGTGGTGGAATTTCCTCTGAAGTCAGGAGCCTTAGTCAGAACCTTTGCCTGGGCCTTAACCATCCTGCCCATGAGCTTACCTCCGTGTGGCCTGTGTGCTGCTCTGTGTGTGCCTCTGCCCACCTATGTGCCTAGGTGGCTGCTAGGGGCTGCCTGCCAACCAGCCTACGGGGCTGTGAATAAAGTATGCTTGCCCATGGTTCCTGAACTCTCTCCAACCTCCAGGTCTTTGAGAATCCTCCTTTCATGGCCTTCACATGCTGGGTAGAGTGTTTAGTATGCCATAGGACATGCGGCGCATGTAACGGTAAGAGCAAGTGTGGCGTAGCCTGCACTATGCAGATAAGCCAGAAAGCTTATGTCAAGGCAGCATAAAAACCCAGACTCATACAATGGGGTCTTATTCCCTACTCCAGCTCTCTTCCTCTCCTGGAAGTGTGATCTTTCTTAGCAATGGCTCTCCCTTGGCTTGCCAGCTACCGTCTCTGTCTAGTTCTTTGCTTTGGGGACACAAGAACCAGGGCCCCCCTTCAGAGATGCCCCTGAACTTGGCTCTCAGCTGGGGGGCTCGGTGGCAGCAGAGGCAGTTACAGAGTCACCTGCTGCCAGATGGGGGGCATTTCCACTGTCAGCTACCAGCTGTGTACTTTCCTATGCGACGACACGCGACATGCACGCCCCTTTAAAGTATCCATCACGGTTCTGCCAGTGGCGTCACTTGCTCCTCTCTTGCCTGTTCTCTCTGTGTGTCTGTCTGTCTGACTCTCTCATGTCCCCATTCACACACACACTTACACTAGATCTGTTGAGTGTGGCATATTCTCTCGGCCGTATACCTCGCCAGGGCCAGCCGCAGGTAGGATTTCGCTGCCTTATCCTTACAGGCAACACTGTGTCTTTGGTTTCCTCTTTAGGGAGGAGGAGGAGTTACTGTTTTCACGCTATCCTTCTTAAAGTTAACTGGGATTCCCGGAGACAAAAACAGGTGAACAAGAGAAAAACAAATAGAAGTTTATTAACATATAAACGTCATGTACACACGAGAGAAAAGTACAGAAAAATAAATAAATCTCTAGAGTAGATTGCAAAGAAAGGGTTTAAGCCTCAGGTTTAAATAGCTTCCTTGCCAAAAACAAAGGAAGACTGGTGTGTGGAAAGTTTTGTTTTGTTTTGTTTTTTTTTTTAAATGGTTAAGAAATGGGCAGGCAGGCCCCTTAGACAAAGGTAAGGTTTGCTATGCATAGTTAAGTCAAGCTTTCCTTCAGCCTCTGGAGGTCTTGTTATCATTTTCTTCCTGGTACAGAGAGAGTGATCACCTTACAAATGGCAATTTCCTTTAAAGATGAAATAGCTTTTCAGAGCTACAGCCTAGGCAGAAGCATCTCAAGATAGCCAGCTCAACACAATTAATGTACCAAAGAGCCCTATTCTGCAGGGTCCCTTCTCATTTCTGCAGTTGCGTGTGAGGTGGTGTGTTCCCAGCCCCTCTTCCAGATGCCCTGGCTTTCTCTAGCCTTCTCTGTCCTTCTTTAGCCCCTCCTCCCATTTCTCTTTTAGATTAGCCGGCATTCCTTGGCTATGACAAAATAACTGAGCAAACAATTTAAAAGAATGAAAGGTTTTTTTTTGACTTATAAGTTAAGTCTTTGTCATTTGGTTCTATTGTTTCTGAGGCTATGGTTAGGCAGAATATCATGGGACAGGACAAAACTCTTCACTTAGTGTGTGTGTATGTGTGTGTGTGTGTGTAGAGAGAGAGAGAGAAAAAAAAAGAGAGGGAGAGAGAGAGAGAGAAAGAGAGAGAGAGAGAGAGAGCTTCCAGGGATACATTCCCAATGACCTGCTTGCTCTAACTAGGCCCCGCCACTGAAAGTTTCTAATAGCCTCTTAAACTATGAATTTATCAAAGGAAGAAACCTTCCAAGGGACTGAGCTCTCACAATCCAATTACTTTCCAAAGTCCCTACCTTTGTGCCCTGCTATCACGGAGATCAAGTCTCTAGCATATGAGGTTTTACGGGACCTTTAACATCCAAACCAGAGCGCCCGCCTTCATTCTTTCTCCTCATTCGGGAATACTTCTTGAGTACCTACTATGTGCAAGGCACTAGATGAAATACATGGAATCTCTCCTACCCGTTGGAGCCTACAATCTAGTGAAGGGAGTTAGACAGTGAGAAATAAGTAGAGATAAATGTCTAGAATGTTGGAAATAAGGCCGTTTAAGTGAGATTAGGAGTGGCCAGTTTTGGTGGCATGTTGTGGGTCACAGTATTAAAAAGAAACAGTTAGGCTAGGAAGGACAGCAAGGTTTTATGGAGTCCAAAGCTGGTACAATTTGGGTGTCTTTCTTTTCAAATTTGAGAATGAAAAAGCTATCATAAATAAAATAAATATTTATTTAATAAAAGATTTATATCATTTGAAGAAACCAGAGCTTTGAACACTGACAGGATGAAGAATAACACTGATAAAACGAGAAATGACTACGGTGCTAGAGGTAGTGGCCCCTGTCCTTAGACTAAAACGTTTTGCTAGAAGGTCTGTAGACATACTTCCTAGTTAAAACTGCCAGACCGCTCCGTCAGCTACGACTGCTGGCAACTGCCCATGCACACAGGGTCAGCTGAAGCCTCAAGACTCAGATAAACTTGGCTGCAGTCAGTTCAGTGAGAAAAGAGGTGTGCTCAGGACTAGAAGGAGGAGTTGGCCAAGGGTATAGATATCCGAAGATGAGTGTTCCAGAAAGAGGAGGCTGATAGAGCAAACTCCCACCTGTGCCAAAAGACTACTCTTTTGCCCAAGGGTATTTCCTCCTTCTCTTCCTCCTCCTCTTCTTCCTCCTGTTCTCCTCCTTCTCTTCCTCCTCTTGTTCTTCTCCCTCTTCTTCCTCTTCCTTATTCTCTTTCCTCCTCCTCCTCCTCCTTTTCTTCTTCTTCTTCTTCTTCTTCTTCTTCTTCTTCTTCTTCTTCTTCTTCTTCTTCTTCTTCTTCTTCTTCTTCTTCTTCTTCTTCTTCTTCTTCCAGACAGAGACTCACTATCCGAAAGTGATAGCCCAAGTTGGCCTAAAACCTGTGATCCTCCTAACACAGCCTTCTGACTAAAGGAATCAGATCTGATTTACACAATTAACAATATAGAAGACTTTACCCACATCTACAACCATTCATATGCAAGTTTTATATTGTTTTTGATTTACCCTTTCCCTTTATTGTAGCTGTTAGTTCACAAACTGCAGACGCATGTGCCTGCTGCCAAGTACTGAGTATGGCCACCCTGCCACACCCAGGAAGCAGCCATGGGCGGAGCCTAGGTTAGCCCTCCTGAGATGGATCTAAGGAAGAGCTCTGCTTTTTTTTTGTTTGTTTTGTTTTGTTTTGTTTTTTCTTAGCTTAACTTCACATGGCCTTTCCTTTAACTTAGTGACATGATGGTGCTTTGTGGCCTTCACTCAGCTGATCTCTGCCTTCGGCTCATGCATTCTTGATCCCCTTTGATCCACTAGATCAGGCAACACCTTCAGGCTTCTAGGAATGCTATTGTCCATGAGGCATAGCCTTGGACCTCTATGCATTAGATCTTTCTGGCTGCCATTCCAATCTTGCTGTAATTAATGTTAATTGCATCCACTCTGCCTTTTGCTGTTAGGTTCTGCCAAGTGACCCCTGCTAGGTGGGTGCTGTCATTCCCAGTGATACTGTGGAGCCTTGTTTCATATTCTGTCAGCTCCAGCCCCTAGGAGACAGTCATGGTTCAGCTTCTGGTAATGTGTGGATCTTGAATGTCCCCAGAAAGCCTGGTGACTGACCTGTTATGATCTTCAGGGGTGCAGAGCCTAGGGGAATGGGACCAGATCATTGGGCCTCTCCCCTCTTCCTTTCTTTTACTTCTCGGCTGTCATAAAGTGAATACGCTCTTGATCACACAATGCTATGTCATGCTGCCTTGCTATTGGCTCAAAGACAACAGGGCCAAGTGACTGTAGACAATACCTCTGCATCCAGGAGTTCAAGTAAGTCTTTCCTTACAGGTTGTCTGCCTCAAGTGTTTCATACAACAGAAAATAGAATAAGTCAATATTCTGTCTTGCATATATTTCATTTTAGTACAGCTTAATTTTTTGATAAAATAGTTACAAACAGAAGTTGAAACATTTTTCATTTTATATTCTAAACAATTACTTAATACAATTCTTTTAGGTAATGATGTATACATAGAATATTAAGAAATGATATAAAATCCAGCCACAGGGGGCAGTGGACCACTGTCTCGCAGTCCATGGTGCTGAACCATCGTCGAACACTCCTTTGTAATACTGTCTTCTAATCTTTCAGTACTCAAGACTCTTGTCTAACTTTGCCCATGTTTATGGAACAAAAGGAAAAGAGATTGAGCATCATATTTCTATGCTAGCCCTTAAATGGTATTTCACAGGACTGAGCTAAATATTCCCATTCTCCGTGCCGAAGGAATGAGTATCCTTTCCATGGAAAGCAGACTGAAAATACAAAGGAGTGGGAGGTTGCAACGAGCCTTCTTTCCACAAAAATAATCTCATTTTGCTGTTGAAGAAAAAACCTAGATAGGAAAGTGTTTTGAAAGGATTCTAATCCTCATGTTTTCATAATTCGATAACTTCATAACCTAGAATGATTGAAAACAGGAGGAGGGATTTCTGTCAAATAGCACAATACAATGAAGTTGTGAGCCTCCAGGAACTTATGTTGGCAGGCACATGGCTCCTTCAGCCACTGTTGGTGGTGGGATATGAGGGTTCTGCCTGGAGGGAGATGTGGAAAGTCTGCACAACATCGGCCGATGCTGTCACAAATCATTGGTTCGGATGACTCCCATAAGGATGATCGGGCCTGCAGTACTTGTTCCATAAATGATGAAAGAGGATGTTCTCTTTAAGTCTCCAGCCAGCTACATTTCAAATGAATGCAGCCTGGCAAGTCAGAGTGGTGTCACTACTGTTGAAAAGTGGTTCCATTTTTCAGACAAGAAAAAACTCACTGATAATGTAGAGCAGCACCTGCTATTGACAGTCCGACCATAAAGTTGTTAGAAAGCTTAAGGCAGTACAGCAACTTTCTGCAGACCATTTTGTTGTTTTAATTTAAACAGTTATTTTATTTTTTTTAATCAACAGGTAGAATTGTGTATATTTGTACTAGGCAACACAATGTTTTGATATGTGTATGTTATGAAATGGCTAAATATTTACTGTTCATGGCCTCATCTGCTTGCCATGTTTGTGTAAGTGTGTGAACACATACAATGTACTCTCAGCATATTTTATGTTTATAATATACAGATATTAACTGTAAAACACATTAAGTATATGTCTGTGTTCATGTGTGTGCGGGACCATGTGTGTGCACATATATGTGGAGGTCAGAGGATAGCCTTGGGTATCAGTCCTCAGATGCCATCCATATTTTTTAATGTGAGATCTCTTTTTGGCCTGGAACTCACTGGATTACATAGAAAGGCTTGGCAGTGAGACACAGGACTGGCTGTCTGCACTTTCCCAATACTGGTTTATAAACTACCCACATCTGACTTCCGTCCTTCCTTTCCCCTGTTTTCTTCCCTCCCTCCCTCCCTGCCTGCCTGCCTCCCTCCCTCCCTCCTTCCCTGCCTTCCTCCCTCCCTCCCTCCCTTCCTTCCTTCCTTCCTTCCTTCCTTCCTTCCTTCCTTCCTTCCTTCCTTCCTTCCTTCCTTCCATCCTTCCTTCCTTTCTTTATATATTTTTGGTTTTCAAGATAGGGTTTCTCTGTGTAGCCCTGCCTGTCCTGGAACTCACTCTGTAGACCAGGCTGGCCTCTAACTCACAGAACTCCACCTGCTTCTGCCTCCCAAGTGCTAGGGTTAAAGGCATGTGCCACCATTGCCCAGTGACTTTCAATTTTTAATGTGGTTTCTGGGAACCAAACTTAAGTCTTTATGCACGCAAGACAAGTACTTTATTGACTGAACCATCTCTCCAGCTCAATTTTATTTTCAAGACAGGATCTTACTTACCCACAAACTTGCAATTCTCCTGCTTCACCCTCTCAAATACTGGGCATTCAGGTGTTTACCTTCAAACTTGGTTGTAATAGAACTCTTGGACTTATTCCACTGTATAATTGACTTTTTTTTTCTTTTGACCAATGTCTCTTTAAGCCCTTTACTCCTGATCTCTGGTTACGACCTCTGGAGACCATTTAAAAACTCATTTTCCTTTCTAAAGCAGTAGATCTTGGATTATTTGGTACCCTGAAAAATGAATGCTGATTGTTATATAGGCACCATTGTTAAATCTGATGCTATAAATGATATGCTAAAAGTTTTCTTCAATTTAAGTTTTAATATAGAATTCCATTTTGTAAATATTTGATGAGCAAATATTCTGTGCCAGGTCCTGTGGACATAGAGATAAAGGAGGAGTTCTGACGCTTAAGAATTTCCCAATCAGCCGGGCAGTGGTGGCGCATGCCTTTAATCCCAGCACTCGGGAGGCAGAGGCAAGTGGATGTTTGTGAGTTCAAGACCAGCCTGGTCTACAGAGCTAGTTCCAGGACAGGCTCCAAAGCTACAGAGAAACCCTGTCTTGAAAAACCAAAAAAAAAAAAAAAATTTCCCAATCAGTGAAAGGTAGAGAGAGGAAGATAAGCCAATATTATCATATTGTAGAGTGTAATTGATGTATAAATTTAGCATCGTGTCAGCACACAGAGAAATATCTGAGCAGACACACTGAGTAAGGGCAGGCTTCCCAGATAATATGGTGCTGAGCTGCCTCCAAGGGTAGCAGGCATTAGGTAAGCAAGCTGGTGGTAGACAGGCACTCTAGGGAAGAATGTCCGTATGTGCAAAGGCAATGAGGTGTGAGGCAGTGGAGCAAGACCCAGGGACCCAATGCAATTTGTTAACATGGTGTGAAGGGTGTAAATAGGAAAAGGGCCATGTAGCACATTCCAGGGCATTTGGGCTTCCCTTAAGAGTAACGGGAGAGATCTAAGCCTGGGAAGGGGAGAGCATCATTTGCATCGTAAGAGCATCATTCTAACAACAATGTAAAGAGTGGATTCACAGTCTCCCGAAGAGGGGGATATTTTTGGAAAATTACTGAATCTATTGAGCTACCAACAAAATCATTAAAAGCAAAGATGAAGAGACGAGAAAGATTTAAAAGCTATTTAGCTTATAGAATCAAGACACTTATTGATCAACTTGAGGGGAGAGGGGGTCAGAAAACAGTTGCAACAACAATAAAAGTTGTTGTCTCAGAGAATCCCAGAGGGGTGTGTGTGTGTGTGTGTGTGTGTGTGTGAGAGAGAGAGAGAGAGAGAGAGAGAGAGAGAGAGAGTTAGGAAGCCAGAGATTAACTACATTCATCTATAACCCCGATCCTGGGGTGCTGTTGACTAGTCAGTCTAAGTGAAATGGCAAGCTCCAAGTTCAGTAAGAGACCTTTTCTTTTCTTTCTTTCTTTCTTTCTTTTTTTAAAAAATGAATACAGTTTCAGTGTAATTATTTCGGGTGTTAAGCTAGCCGGGCACCAGGAATGTGGTCCGTGCCTCTTACTACATAGATAAATGAACAAACATGTACCATTGCAAACAGACATTGCCAATAAGCCATAAGTAATAAGCAATAGACCATGTCAGATTAAGAACAGTAGCAATAACAAAGAAGATATTTATATCATCGCACTGAGATTACATTACAGTTTCTGCCTTTACTCTAGTTTGCTATAAAAGAAAACACAGCTCAAGAAAGCTTAACATTCATTTCAGCTCTTTTCGGCAAACTTGGCTAATAAATATGAATTTACTTTGGTGTAGAAGTAGCAAGAAATGCAGTTTGGTAATATTTCTATTCACTACATCACTTTCTTATTTCTCATGGGACTTTTTTTATTTTTTTAATTTTTTATTTTTCCATTAAAAAATTGACCCTTCCTCCCCTTCTCCCATTCCTCTCCCACCCCCCCACTAACCCTCCTCCCTTCCCCTCCATCCTTAAGAGAGGACAGGGTACCCTGCCCTATGGGAAGTCCAAGGCCCTCACCCTCCATCCTGGCCTAGGAAGGTGTGCATCCAAGTAAACTAGGGTCCCAAAAAGCCAATACATGCAGAAGAGACAGTGTCCCCATTGGCAGTCACATTTAGAGAGTCTGGTTTGATCACATGCTCGTTCATTCCCAGACCAGCTGGATTTGGTGAGCTCCCATTAGATCAGGCACACTGTCTCAGTGGGTGGACCAGCCCCTCACAGTCCTGACTTCCTTGCTCATCTTTTCTCTCCATCTGCTCTTCAACTGGACCTTGGGAGCTCAGTCCATTGCTCTGATGTGAATGTGGGTCTCTGTCTCTATCTCCATCCATCAGGCGAAATTTCTATTGTGATATTGAAGATATTCATCATTGTGACTATGGGACAAGGCCAGTTCAGGCACCCTCTCCTTTGCTGCCCAAGGACCTAGCTGGGGACATCCCCGTGGACACCTGGGATCCCCTCTAGAGCCAAGTCTCTTGCCAACCCTAAAATGGCTCCCTTAATGTAGATATCTTCTTCCCTGCGCCAATAGCTGCTCTTCCTCCATCTCTACCCTCCCACTCCTCCAAACTCTCCCCAGTCCTTTCCTTCTCCCTTCTCCTTCCCCTTCTCCCCTTTTCCCAACCCCAACTCCACCTTCACCTCTACCTCCACCCCCGTGCTCCCAACTTTTGCCTGGCTATCTTGTTTGCTTCCAATTTCCAGGAGAATCTATATATGTTTTGCTTTGGGTTCACCTTGCTCTTTGGCTTCTCTAGGCTTGTGAACTATAGGCTTAATGTCCTTTGTTTATGGCTAGAGTCCACTAATGAGTGAGCACATACCATATTCATCTTTTTGGGTCTGGGTTTTCTCACTAAGGATAGTGTTTTCTATTTCCATCCATTTGCATGCAAAATTCAAGATGTCATTGCTTTTTTTACCACTGAGTAGTATTCTAATGTGTATATATTCCACACTTTCTTTATCCATTCTTCCATTGAGGGGCACCTAGGTTGTTTCCAGGTTCTGGCTATTACAAATAATGCTGCTATGAACATAATTGAACAAATGCTTTGTAGTATGATTGGGCATCTCTTGGGTATATGCCCAAGAGTGGTATTGCTGGATCCTGAGGCAGGTTGATTCCCAATTTTCTGAGAAACCACCACACTGATTTCCAAAGTGGTTGCACACTCAGCAATGGATGAGTGTTCCCCTTTCTCCACATCCTCTCCAGCATGGGCTATCCTTGGTGTTTTTGATTTTAGCCATTCTGACAGGTGTAAGATGCTATCTCAAAGTTGTTTTGATTTGCATTTCCCTGACCTCTAAGGAAGTTGAACATGAACTTAAGTATCTTTTGCCCATTTGAACTTCTTCTGTTGAGAATTCTCTGTTCAGATCATTACCCCATTTTTAATTGGGTTATTTAGAATTTTAATGCCTAGTTTCTTGAGTTCTTTATATATTTTGGAGATCAGACCTTTTTCTGATGTGGGGTTGGTGAAGATCTTCTCCCATTCAGTAGGATGCCTTTTTGTCTTAATGACAGTGTCCTTTGCTTTACAGAAGCTTCTCAGTTTCAGGAGGTCCCATGTATTCATTGTTGCTCTTATTGTCTGTGCCACTGGGGTTATACATAGGAAGTGGTCTCCTGTGCCCATGTATTGCAGGCTACTTCCCACTTTCTCTTCTATCAGGTTCAGTGTGGTCAGATTTATATTGAGGTCTTTAATCCATTTGGATTTGAGTTTTGTGCATGGGGATAGATATAGATCTATTTTCATTCTTCTACAGGTTGACATCCAGTTATGCCAGCACCATTTGTTAAAGGTGCTCTCTTTCTTCCGTTGTATAATTTTAGCTTCTTTGTCAAATATGAGGTGTAAAAACAAGGTTGGAAAGCAAATCCAAGAGCTTGGTGCCGAGATGAAGCTGTTATCTGATGATCAAGGGAACACAGAAAGAAGAATACTGAAAGCTTTATGAGGAGTGGACATATGCTCTGAGCAACAGTGGATCGTTCAAGCAGAGATGTCCAGTAGGGAAATGTGTAGTTGGTTTTGGAGCTCTGAGGATAAACTTTGGTTCAAGATACATGTCTGGGAATCTTCACTGGTAGCTGATGCCAAGGACCCTCAAAGAGAGTATAGAGAGAGGCTAGAGCCAGCAAAGGCTCTAGGGGAAGGTATTTGAATAGCAGTTAAAAAAAAAGGAAATTTTGAAAGGTGAATAAAGCTGGGGAGTCAGAGCACCCAGAAGAAAACCAGAACAGGGTATCATGGGAGCTGGCACAGCATTAGTATGAAAAACTGAACACAGCCTACGGTGAAGAGAAAGGACAGAGAGCCTGTGTCTACTCCATTGTCACTTTACCAATTAAAACTTTGCTTTATTTTACTTATAATAGCTATTAAACATAAAATACAAACTTAAATAGATGCATAGCTACATTTTATAGCTATTCCTAGCAATTATGGCCATGTAAGGTATATTGTTCTTTTTGTATTCTACAGTAATGCTAAAGGCATTCTTTCTAGTCACACTGGAAGGAAAGCCCAGAACCATATAAAGTAACTATTCCTGAGATTTCCCTGTGTAGACATGAAATTTTATGTTAGAGAAATGAACTCTAATATGTGACTGAACAGGTTCTTTTGAGAGATAATTTATAATGCTGTAATATAACCACTTTATACCCACAAGTTCAGCCATTCAGTTTTTATATTTGTCATAATGTCAGAAATTACCCTGAGGTGTCCACAGAGTAGCAATACTTTAAATATGATGGAAACCTATTCAGAGTCTCAACACTGTCACATAAACATTAAGTCTAAATAATTGAGCGAGAAAATACATTTAAAACATGTTTGTTCCATGCATTAAGTCCACAACATTTTATAATAACCTCAAAAAGGATGGAGAATCTAAATCTCAGATACTAAAAGTGCTTAAAAAAAAGAAAGAAAAATAAAAGTCAGTTGAAACTTGGAAACTTCTGTCTTTGGTGTGATGTGCGTATGTGTGTGTAGACATTGGGTCAATGCTATATTTAGAGTCCAGACTGCCCCAAAAGCAAGATGGTGCATAGATCTCCTTTGCTAAGAGATCTAAATTTTATAATAGATAATTTTGTTATTTAATATATAGCTATATTAACCATGATTTTAATTGATTGAAAGTCAACCAATTTATTCAGTTAGTTAATGTACTAGAAAATAAGTACAGGTCTCACACACGGGAAGAGGATGCTGGTTTCCACAGACCACCATTCATGAGCAATGGGAGGGTTCCCTGCCTTGTTATTTAAAAAAAATCAGAAAAACAAAAAATGTGAGATATTTGTAGTATTTTGAATAAGAAGTGTCCCTTGTAGACTTGGGGATTTGAGCACTAGGTTCTTGGTTAGTGGCACTGTTTGGGACCTTAACTGGTATGGCCCTGCTAGAGAAAGACTGTCACTGGGGGCAGGTTTTGAGATTAAAGGCCTCTTGCCATTCCCAGTTCACTCTCTTGGCTTTATGCTCATAGTTGAGGGTGTCAGTTCTCAGCTTCCTGTCTCAGTTACCACACCTGCCTGTTGCTATGCTGTTCTCACCACTCATGCACTCTAAACCTCAGGAACCATGAGCCTAAATGAACACTTTCTTCTATAAGCTGTCTTGGTGAAGCAACAGAAAACTATTTTATAGTGGTGGGTGCACAGTTTTAACCTGGAGCCATCATTTTGTGTATTTGGTCATATTTGCTTTATTGGTCTTGATGGGACTATTGAAAATTTAGGGGAATAAAACCTCCTAGGTGGTACTGTGTCCTTCCCATTGCCTGCTTGGCACGTGATTGGTGATGCACACTTTGCCCACCTGATTAAATATCTGACAAATTGCTACCTAAGGGAGGAAGAGTTATTTTGGCTTGCAGCTTGAGGGCATAGTCCATCATAGCAGAAAAGGCATGACAGTGAGATACTGGCACTCAACTGACTTCCTTTTCATTCAGTCTCAGACTCCAGCCCATCGATGGAACCGTACCACATTAAGAATGGGTTTTGTCTCTTTGGCTTAACCTCTCAGGAAACATTCTCACAGGCATGTCGGAAGTGTATCTCCTGGGTGATTCCAAGTTGATAAATGAGGATTCGCCATCACAGCTAAGCTGGTGCCTTTCAGATTTCCTTCATCACTGGTAAGCAGTCATGAGAACGCAGCTAAGGTGGGGATTCAAGCACTGGTCCTTGTTTGGAAGCTGTCTTAGAAACATGGGTTCAGGGCAGCCTGTGATGGCCAATCTCAGTTGTCAACTTGACAACATATAGAATCAACTAAAACCTAAGCAGCTAGGCACACCTGTGAGGGGTTTTTCTTGATCGAGTCATTTGAGGTGGGAAAACTGGCGGTTTAAATGAGACTGGCTCCCTGGGCTCATATATTTGCAAGCTTAGTCGTAAGTCGATGAGCTGTCAGGGAAGGATGAGGAGGTGTGGCCTTGTTGGAGGAGGTGTGGCCTTGTTGGAGGAGGTGTGGCCTTGTTGGAGAAGGTGTGGCCTTGTTGAAGGAGGTGTGGCCTTGTTGAAGGAGGTGTGGCCTTGTTGGAGGAGGTATATCACTAGGGGTGGACTTTGAGGTTTCAAAAACTCACTCCAGGCCCAGGTACTCTCTGTCTCTGTTTCTCTCTCTCTCTCTCAATCTCTCTCTCTCTCTCTCTCTCTGCCTGTTGCTGCCTGTGGATCAGGATGTAATGTTTTCCACTACTGCTCCAGCACTATGCCTGTCTGTTTGCTGCCATGTTTCTCACCATTATAGTTATGGCCTAACCTTTTGAAACTGTAAGCAAGCCTCCAATTAAATGCTTTCTTTTATAAGAGTTGCCTCAGTCCTGGTGTCTCTTCACAGCAACAGAAACCCCAACTAAGGCAAAAGCCCACTGTAAATCGGAATCAGTTGCGATCAGAAGACCCATCCTGAATCTGGGCCACACCTTTGGGTGGCAACCTATATTAAAGGACATGGAGTCAGGCAGTGGTGGCACACGCCTTTAATCCCAGCACTCTGGAGGCAGAGGCAGGCTGATCTATGTGAGTTTGAGGTCAGCCTGATTTACAGAGGGCATTCCAGGACAGGCTCCAACGCTACACCAAGAAACCCTGTCTTGAAAAACCAAAAATAAAATAAAATAAAGAAATAAAAGGACATGGAAGAAGAAAGCTTTTGCTTTTTTCCTGCTCACCCTCACTGTCACTGCCAAGTTCATCTATCCTTCTGCTGGAGTGTTCTTTCACTGGTATTAGAATCTACTTCTTCAGGATTCCAGTATATGCTGAAGACCAGCTGAGACATCCAGCCTCATAGACTGAACAACTATCAGATTCCAGGCCTTTCCATCAGGAGACAGCCATTATTGTACTAGCTGGACCACCGTTCTAATAAATATATATTTTATACATATATATACATATATATGGGGATTTCTAATATGTATTAAATTTAATATATATTATCTGTTCCTCTACTGAGCTCTCACTAACACAGAGCTGGAGGGGAAATAGAGCACATAAAGGGCGGGCATGGCGAAAAACATCACTAAGTTTGCTGATCTCCATCCTGCTGTGACCTTTTGAATGCATCTTTGTCCTCAGCTCAGGTCACACGTTTCTACTGCTGCCTGCTAGTCACACCGAGGAAAGTTCTCAGTAGCCACTGAGGCAGGGATTCTGTCATATACTGGGTTACACCTATTACATTTAGATGTGGAGGTTCTAACTCCTCGTGTAACCTTAGTTAGAGGTTAGGTCTTTAAAGAATATTTAGGATTAAATGAGCTCACAAAGGTCGGGCCCAAATCCAATTTCACTGGTGTCATTAAAAAAGCAAAGGCATTAGCGATGTTGGTGTACTTAAGGAAAGGCCATGGGCATAGTAAGGCCACTCACAGTCACCAAAGATGGTGGCCTCAGGGGAAAGTAGCTCTGATGACCCCTAGAACTTGGGTTCTAGCCTGTGTAATGTGTTGGCTATGACAGCTCTCACACAGGTCCTATCCTGTGTAGTATGTTGCTATGACAGCCCTCACTGGTCCATTTGGGTTTCATCCTGGGTAGTGTGTTGCTATGGCAGCTCTCACTGGTCCATTTTGCATCCTTGCGTACTTTGTTTTCCTTTCTTCATCTGTATCCATATCTACATTTCTACCAAACTCTTTGAACTTCAGGAAGAGGCATCTTACTTCTTGGCTCTAATTCTTTCTTCCTACCTAGAAAACAGTCCATTTGTTGCCTTTCTAATTCCTTAATAAACAAAAGAACAAACAAAAAAACACGACACAATACCTTTCTTTTTCTTCATAATTGACCTTCCCAAAGCGTTTGTTCCTTTCTAGCTAGTAGTGCCAATGGTTTTCTTGTACACCCTCAAGACAGAAGGACTGGAGATAGCTGTGTCTGCCCTGGATAGAATACCCTCTTCTACGAATACACAGCATTTCAACAGCTGTGAAGGAGGTCCAGAGTTTTCTGCACAGTCTGTACTAGGTTTTCAGGACAAGATTTCACAGTGTAGCCCAGGCTAGCCTCAAATTTGCAATCCTCCTGCAAGGACTTTCACCATTTGCTGCCATGCCAAGCTTTGTACTAGATCTTTATGTACAATTGTAGAAATATAATAAAGAAAATTTCTAGAGAAAAAAGACAGATAAAAGCTAAGTCTCTCTGAAAATTAGAGTTAACAGGTAGAATTAATCTGTCCAATTCTTAGGTTTGTAGTATGTATAATTTCTGAATTTATGCACACTTAATAAACAGCTCACAGGCAGCACTGGTCTATGGAGCACACTATAGGGATTATGGGAGCAAAACGTTTCCTTTTTTTCTTTGGGGAAAGAGGTTCTCATGATTTCATTCAGGGTCTGCCGCTCTTCCCGGAGACTTCCTTTCTCTTTATTCTGCCCCTTTGCCTTCCCAATAGAGTTCGTCTTTGTAGTTTTCTCCTGCATAGTCAAGACCATGGCAAAGTGAGTGATTCTTGGGGGCTTCTTAGGAACAACCACGAACCATGTACGCACCGGCTCACACTTTTCAGATTCTGCTAAGTGAAGCACCCACCAGAGAGATGACCCTTGCTGGGACTGACAGCTCATAATATTTGACTCTGGCCCCCTTTCTGTTTTCTATAGCTTCTCTTGCCTCCCTCATATCAGTTTGTACAGAGGCCGTCAATCCAGCCGTGTGAGAAACCAAGCTGCAATAGCCCTGTTCTGGATCCAGGAGCTTCTTCACTCTATAGTGGAAAACGGGAGACCAGTGAGATTGGCGGAGATTCCTGGAATGGAATCACCTCGTGGACAGTGGCAAAGACACAAGATCAAGATCTACATCATTTGCTGGAATAAACCTTCTCTGGGGAAGGGACTGTTCAAACAGTACACTTAGTTTTTTTGCCCAGTAGTAAACAAAGATTGAAAGACAATAATCTTTATGGGCTGGCATGTTGAGAGTATGGCCAAAGCCAAGGAGAGTGGCCAGTACTCCCAATTTTCCATCATTTGCTTAGATAATCATCTTTACCCTGTCTGCCACCTATCTCGTTGGGTTATTGTGTTAGGACGAACGCCCATTTGTGCTGTGGAATCATGAATTTTAAAGCAAGGGCCAAGGCAATCAGTTGCATGATTCTGGCGCAGTTCTTGGTGCAGACAATGGGGCTGGTGGGCATCTGTTCATCTCCAGGAGACAGTGATGAAGGGAGGCAGGGACTACAGTGCTAAAAATGATGGCTCACAGATTCTAATCAAAGGAAGAAATGCGGAGAAAGGGACAGGCAAGAGGAGGCTCAGAGATGAAGCAGTCTCTGCACAATAAAGGTGAGACGTGGTGGAAGTCCCTGACCAAGTGGCGTTGACACTAAGAGTTTGCGGCTAAGAGTCATCTGTGTACAGGCGTATAAAGGGATGGCAATAGCAAAGCAGGGAGAAAGGAAAGGGTTAACCCATAGCTCCCAGGGGAGCCAAGTCACTGATTGGTATGCATTATTTGCGTAGATATTGCACCTGTCAAGACACAGGCTGAGGCTGGGTGTGATGGGCGTGAGGGTTAGTGCTGGAGAGCAGGAGGAGGAGAAAGTGGTATTGATGGATGCTGTGTGGCTCAAGGGAGAGGCCTGGAATGTGGCGATAGCCCTTCTCTGTGTGAGCTCCAGGTCAGGCTGAGGTTACATCAGATGTGGCACCAGTGTGAGCAGGCACAAAAGGCTGAGCACTGAGGGACAGAGGGTGGTCACCTGTAAAGAGAGCGTTTCAGAGGATGCTCAGCATTTGATGCTAGGGATGTGTCTGCTTGATATTGTTTTTAATTGATTAAGTGGTAGATACTTACCAAAAATCAAAAGATTTAGAACTGTAAGAAAAGATGGAGAAGCCAGGTATAATGGTGCATGCCTCAATCCCAGCACTGGGAAGGCAGAGGAAGGCAGACTTTTAAGCTCAAGGCTGGCTGGCCTCTTCTATATAGCAAGTTCCATGCTAGCCAAGATTACATAATGTGATTCTATTTCAGGAGAAGGAGAAGAACTGGGGTGGGGGGAGATAGAGGAAGGGGGAAAATATGCAGAAGACAATGAAAGTAATCAACAATCTGGTCCTTTGTAAGAACTTTTAACTATTTTGTGTTTCCTTCCAGTATACCCATATCTTCACAATGTAACTGTGATAGATAGCGTACCATTAAAACGACATCATATCACAGGTATCATTTTGTGCCCCATGGTGGTTAATTTCCATTGCCAATTTAGTAGGATTTGGGATCTATATGGAAACACAGCTATGGGTGTATCTGTCCATAAGGATGTTTCCAGATATTTTTAACAGAACAGGGGAATGTCAAGTGGGTGGCACCAACCTTAAGTTGGGGGTTAAGACTGAATGAAAAGGAGAAAGTGAGTTGGGCACCTATATTCAGTTCACTTTTCCTTCTTGCTCCTGCCACCATGCCTTCCCTGCTGATCATAGACTCTACCTTCCAACTGTGAGGCAAACTAAGCCCTTTCTTCTTTAAATAGCATTTGTAACAACAATGGGGAAAGTAACCAACCTATGTTCCAAGACACAGTACAGCAGCATGCTGAATATACGGACTCTGAAGCCAAACTGATCTCAGTTCAGTCTTCACTGTGCACTGATCTTAGTCAAGGTTCTTATGTCTTTGATTCATGATTCACATTTATAAAACAAGAAATCAGAGAATTCATTATGCTGTCAGTTAATATGCAGATTAAATAGGACCATGCATATACAGCAACTTATTGCAATTATCCAGCACACATCACGTTACAGATTATTATTTTTTCTTCTCTAACACAGATAGTTCTCATACTAAGTATTTGTAAAAGGTGGGATGTCCATGGTTTCTCAGCACCCATTGTATTGATGTACTCTATCTCCATCCCCCATCTCCATACCCCTTCTGAGACAGGATCTCATTATGTAGTATTGGCTGGCCTGGAACTCTGAGAGATCTGCTTGCTTCTGCCTCCCAAATGCTGGGATTAAAAGCATTCAGTACCATACCTGGCCTAGATCCATCCAATTCCATGGAAGCAGAAGGTAGTTGCTTCTGACTCTGCTACCTATTCATGTGGTTTGGGCTGCATAGCTTAACTTCTCTAACCTCAATTTTCTAATCTGAAAAGTGTGACTAACAACATCCTTGCTGAGTTTTGTGATAAGCAATTGCTACTTCACATAAAGTGCTCAGCCAAGTTAGTGACAATGATGACGTTCACAAGTCATTTAAAGTGTTTCTGATATGTGTCTGCCATAGCACATTAGTTTTGCAGATTCCAGGAAGGGAGGCTATCTAAAAGGATAGTTTACCAGGAAGGCAGGAGCAGGGCTGATTGGTCAATAGACAAAGGTGCTTTAAGTTTCCCATGAAAGGCACACATAATATAAAACTTTTTGAATCAATTTGCATTCTGGTGAACGTTTAGCATCAACTTGACACAAATAGAATCACTTGGGAAGGACTCAACTGAAGAATTGCCTTCACTGGAGTGGCCTGTAGCCATGTCTGTGGAAGACTGTCCTGATTGGTAATTAACGTAGGAGGGTGCAACCTGCTGTGGGCAGCACCGTCCCTAGGCAGGTGAGTCTAGGCTGTACGTAGAGGCTGACTGAGCATGAGCCAGGGACTGAGCCAGTAAGCGGCGTCCCTCCAACAGTTTCTGCTTCAGTTCCTACCCCAACTTCTCTCAGTGATGGACCGTGACCTGGAAGTGAAATCTGAATAAAAATCCTAAGTTGCTGTTGATTGTGATATTTATCACAGCAACAGAATGAAAGTAGGGCAACTTGTATTTCTTCTCTCTCTCTCTCTCTCTCTCTCTCTCTCTCTCTCTCTCTCTCTCACTCTCTCGGGGTGGGGGGTAAGACTATTAAGTCATGTAAAGGGTGAACCACTTCCTTGGAAAGTCCATATAACTTGCTGCATAAACAGACTCCGCAACCATTAGCTTTATGATCTCCAGGCCACACCTATGGTGCTTACTCTGCCAGGACCAGGAAGCTTCAGAGGTGAGCATGTCACAGGTCAGTTTACAATAACGTAAAGCACACACTCAATTATTAATTTTTGTTGGGGTCAGGACCTTAGTACTGAAGTAGAACTTAGCATGTGTCATACTGGTTTTCATGTGACTACTAAACTCATTATTTTCCTTAGACATAATCCTCTGCGTGATGGCTGAAATAACAAAGAATTCAACACAATATGTATTATTGTCAGAGAAAATCCTGGTAGATTTTCAGCGATTATCACAGTTGATGACACAAGTCTCAATTTTAAAATGTAATCCAAATTCTTTTGAGATTTCTTCAGTTTACCTCTTGCCCCATAATGGATATAGTTATATGAAACTTTATGATATTATATAGAAGTCAGAAGTCTATCTTGGGAAGATAATACTATAAAGGAATCAGGTTCCCATTATGGCTATGAATAGAACCAGAATGGGAGACTCTGCCTGCTCTTTTGTTGATGTCTCCTCATTCTGAATCATCCAAAGCAAGTCAGCCAGGAAACCTCAAAGACCCTATCCGTTTCTGGAGTTGAGATTTCTACCAAACATAGAAGTCCTGCAGGACAAATCCTGATTACAAGAGTCTACAGATGCCTGGGAAGTTTACAGATGTAAGACAGAGTGTAGTAGGAGGCCACTTGTTTGTTTCCAGCTGCCCAGACCACAGAATAATAACTCAGAAACTATATTATTTAAATCACTGCTTGGCCTATTAGCTCTAGTTTCTTATGGGCTAGTTCTTACATCTTAAATTAACCCATTTCTATTAATCTGTGTATCACCACATGGCGGTGGCTTATCAGGTAAGGTCCAGCACACCTGTCTCTGGTGGCAGCTACATGACTTCTCTCGACTCCGCCTTCTTTCTCCCAGCATTCAGTTTAGTTTCCCCCTCCCTCACCTAGCTCTACTTTGCCCTATCAGAGGCAAAGGCAGCTTCTTTATTAATTAACCAATAAAAGCAACACATATACAGAAGGACTTTCCACACCATTTCCCCTTTTCTGTTTAAATAAAAAGGAAGGTTTTAACTTTAACATAGTAAAATTACATATAACAAAACAGTTATCAAGCAAGAATTATAGTTACAATATTTATATCTACTTTATTTTTTATCATAACTGAGGAAAACTGTAACTCTGTCTATTCGTCAACTCCATCAAAGACTCCAGAAGGATATAATAAAACCTAAGTAAACAGGAAGTGCATTGTAAGCAACTTCCAAAACTCTAGAATTGACAGAGACATCTTGCTGTCTGGACAGTCACCCAAGTTCTTCTGTAATGTTGGAACATTCATCTTCAGCCCACAGGCCCATAGTATCTTTCAGACTTTCCCATGAAGCAGGAAATTTCAAAGATAGTTCTGCCTATATTGGCAGTTTGTCAGCCACTTTCTTCTGTTTCCTGCAGAATGTCTGGCAGTCTCTTTCATGAAGCAGGAACTCCAAAGGACTATCTCATCTTCTTTAGGCAGCTTCAGCAGTCATTTTTCTGTGGGTCCTGTAAGTCCAGTTTACACAGTATAATATCAAGAAGTTCAGGCAAGAGCAGTTTCTTGCCCAAATAGCTTCAAACTCCATAAGAAGCCTCTTCAATGCCCATCATCCTCTTGGAATAGATTGGTACTGCCAGGAGCAGATATGTCTCATTGCCATGAAAAGTCCTAAGCTCTTAAACATTTTAAATGCCATATTCTGAAGGTCTCTGAAAGATTTGAAGTATCCCTATCTAGCTGAAATATATTTCTATATATCTAGAAAGCCTAACTAACATGACCACAAACTGGGTTATTATAGATGATTGTCCATTAACCTTTATTTCTTAACTATACATTACATTTTTAAATGAGCTGCACAAATACAATACCTTAATCAAAAGCAGAAATACATATAAGATTGACCTAAAATTTGTGTCAATAGACCAAGATCCATACCAATTCAAATCATTCATATCTCTAGCATATCCTCCTTTAAATGTAAACAAACATTTATAAACAATATTTGAGAATTTGGGTGTAGTTCTCTCTAAACTGCTTCCTGCTTTTTGTTGGGCGAAGTATTTTCTTTTGGAGGGTTTTCACAGAGACCTTTCAGGTAGTCTTGGTTTATCAAACCACATTAGTCTGAATGAAATCTATAGGTTCTCATCCTCTGTGGAAACAAAAGCAGAACCTCTTTTCTACTAAACAAACAAATCTTTAGACCCAAATTCTGAAGTCAAGATACCTCTACAATATATATGTTGGTTTAGCTTAGTCGCCTGTACAATGAAATGTCTCTCTGTATTTAGCTCATTAACAGTCAAAAAGTTAAAGAAAACACAATAATATACATAATCCAGACTCTCTGTGTATATCCATCTTTATGTGGCTTATTTTTCTTACTCTATTAATTTTTCTACAAGTTTAATATTTATTTTATTAACTTTACTCCTTTAATATATGACTGTCTGTATTCTTTTAAAGAGACACTTACTGTCTCTTTATTCTTTTTCTTCTCTCTCCCAAGCCTATGTACATTTTTTAAACACACAGTGTCTCATTTAGAAGTCTTTTAAACTTTTAACTGAATCTGTCCTATCTTGTATCTGAAATCCTTTTCTGTCCAGGAGCGCTTTTTAAGATGTGAAGCAGTGTTATTAGGACTAAGACTGCTATCCCTTTTGGCTCCACCCAGTCCAACATGGCAGAGGTCCATTCATTGCCTCTGAGAGCCATTCTCTCTGCCCCAGATACAGGGCCGGGTCACAGCCAGTCTAAGCTGCCATTAAGCAAGTTGTAGCAGTCTGTTCATAAACCCCATTTAAATGCTCCCTAGCTGGACCTCCCAAAAGAGTCAGAGTTCCTGCTAGCAGCATGGCACTGGAAGCTGCCACTTCAAAACCACGTGGGTTTTTTTTTTTTGCTACCACTGAATCAGGAAGACCTCTCTTAAAGGAATCATGCCTCTGCTTGCTTCTAGCAAATAGACCAAGAAGCTGTGTTAAACTCTGATTTTACATGGATATAGTCAACCATGTTGGCGTGCCAATTTGTAGTAGGAGAATGCTTGTTTGTTTCCAGCTGCCTAGACCACGAAATAATCACCCAGAAACTATATTATTTAAATCACTGCTTGGCCTATTAGCTCTAGCTTCTTATTGGCTAGTTCTTATATTTTAAATTAACCCATTTCTATTAACCTGTGTATTGCCACGTGGCTGTGGCTTACCAGGTAAAGTTCTGGCATGCCTGTCCTTGGTGATGGCTACATGGCTTCTCCTACCTCTACCTTCTTTCTCCCAGCATTCAGTTTAGTTTCCCCCTGCCTAGCTCTACTCTGCTCTATCACAGGCCAAGGGAGCGTCTTTATTCATTAACCAATGAAAGCAACACATATACAGAAGGATTTCCCACACCAGACAGAGAACTGTCTAGAAATCATATGGAAATGATGTCTTTGCATTTGCCCATAGTTTTTAGAGCTACCACCAAGGTCTTCAAGGATCCAGAGTCAAGAACATGTCATCATCACTTTCCAGATCTCTAGTGTTTACTTCGATAAGGGATGGAAGCTGATCATGAAATTCCATGATATTTCAGCTCTGTTAGTAGTTGGTAAAATGTTGTGACAAGACAACCCTCACCTATGAGAATGTGATAAATCCAATGCATGTTTATATAGGAGTGTGACAGGCTTTATATTCTCCTTGCATGTGGATATGCCTTGTATTTGTTCTATAACATCTGATGAATGTTCATTTCTATAACCTATGTCATGCCTGTAGTGAGTGTCCAACAGATATACACACAGAGTCAATGTTAATGGCTCTTAGGCCTCAATGTATGTAAGAAACTCATAAAGAGTTCACAAAAGCTTCCAGTTGATGTCATATCTAGGTCAGCTTGGGATCTCTGAGCTTGTGACTCTTTATCACGTAAGTGACATGGCTCCTGATACTGGCCAGAAGTCTTTACTAGGAGATAACACATGTACAAGATGCTATTTTTCTATTTAGGGAGTCCCTCTTCTTTCTAAAACTAGCAGACATGTAAATTTAAAATGTTATTATTAAAGTTTAAAAAAGAAACTACACACTGAAAAATGCCCAGCATGAACAAGCATCTTGGTGAATTAATCATGTAGGGGCACACCATGTCATCAGCATCAAAGTCAGCAAAAAGAACTCAGCCAGCTTCCCAGGAGACAGCTCACTCCATATCGTTCCGATGCAGAGCCCCCCCCCATGCTTCTCCCTAAAGATCCTGCTAGTTTTGTCTGCTTTTGAATTTTATATACATGGAATGATACTATTATTTTGAGATTTAGAGTCAATTTGTGGATGTCATACCAGTTAGTTTAGTAGATTTTTTTCCCATGCTGAGGGTTGATTTCAGCAGCTTGTGTGTGCCAGGCAAGCACTATACCAACTGAGCTATGCCCTGAACTTCAAAAATAAGTTAATATAATGATTTCTAATTGGGTGTTGAAGAACTGTGGAGACAAAAAGAGATCCATGAAGACACCAAGTTTAGGACATGATCATCGCCTCCAGGGATGATGAAACTTAGGAAAGAAGCTGGAATTGTTAACATTTAAAAGACAAAGGGAGAGATGCTGTGGAGGTGAAACTCAGACCTCTAACAAGATGCAGTGATGGAGGAAAAAACTGAGAACCAGTAACAACTGATGCTATGAGAAGGTGTGGTCCTTCCTCTTCCTCACCTGCATTCTTATGAGAGAGAGAGAGAGGGAGTTGTGGGGAGGCAGAAAAAGGCAGAGCACAGAAGGGAAAGGTGGGCTTAAAAATGTAGAATCTACTTAACCGTGCTGCCTGATGAGTCAGTAATTCATTAATCTTTATTGCTATATACTACCATGCTGCATTAATATAGCAATCTTTTGTTTAGCTTTTAAAAGATTTTATTTTTAGTTGTGTTGTACATGGAGGGGAAGGTCTGTCCATAAGAGTGCAATGCCCATAGAGACCAAAAAAAAAAAAAAAAAAAAGGCATCGAGTCCCCTGGGGCCAGAATGGCAGATGGTTGTGAGCCACCCGCCATAGGTGCTGGGCACTGAACTCAGGTCCTCTGCGAGGCTGTGTGCACTCTTGACTTCTAAGTCGTCTCCCCAACCCTTGTTTACCATTTTATTGTTGATAGATACTTGTGGATTATTTTCTACTCCACACAATTATAAATAATAATGAGAAGAGCTATTCTTTTTTTTTTATTGAGCTCTACATTTTTCTCTGCTCCCCTCCCTATCTCTCCCCTCCCCTTCAACCCTCTCCCAAGATCCTCATGCTCCCAATTCACTCAGGAGATCTTGTCTTTTTCTACTTCCCATGTAGATTAGATCTACGCATGTTTCTCTTAGGGTCCTCATTGTTGTCTAGGTTCTCTGGGATTGTTATGTTTAAAAACCACCTATGAGTGATAATTGTCTTTCTGGGTCTGGGTTACCCACTCAAAATGATGTTTTCTAGCTCTATTCATTTGCTCTGAAAAGAGCTCTTCCTAAACATGTTTCTTCACATGCATGTTTCTTCACATGCATGTGCATATGCTTATGTGGGAGGCTAGAAATGAAATTTCTGGGTCATAGGGGGTGCTATACATTCAGTGTATCAGCTAAGGCCAAACAGTTGTCCAAAATAGCCCCAAGCGGGCACTCGCACCTCTGACACGTGAGCGTGGCCAGCTTCTGACACGTGAGCGTGGCCAGCTTCTGACACGTGAGCGTGGCCAGCTTCTGACATGTGAGCGTGGCCAGCTCCTGCTCATTCTAGTCCGCCCTCCCTACCGTCACTCTTCTCATTTTAGTCCACCTATCAGGATAGCATTATGTGATTGGATTTCTAATTTTCGTTTCCTTGATGATAATACTGACTATAGTATATGTTCTATATACCATTTCGTTTCGCCCTTTGTAAGGTTGCTACTAAAATATCCTGAGTGGGTTTGGTTTTGTTTCACTAGACTATCTTTTTCTGATCAATTTGGAAGACTTCTTTGTAGATCTGAATGTAGTTCTATATCAGTTATATAATGTGCTTTTACTTTGCTCTGTTGTGCCCTCCCTCATTCTTTTAATAAAAAACAGAAATTCTTTTGTGGAGGTTAGGGAATAGCTTTGTGGATCATTGCTCTCCTTCTGCCTTTCTCTGGCTTCTGGGGATTGAATTTAGGTGCCCGGGCTTCCATGGCAGGCACCTCTATTCGCTGAGTCATTTTGTTGGTCCCAGAACATTCTTCATTTTAATGAAGTACAATGTATCATTTTCACTTATATATCTTTTATTTTCAAAAATATTTCCCTAAGACAAAATCATGAAGGCATTTTCTCCAATGACTTTGAAAACCTGTGCCGTTCAATGCACAGTGGCCACCCATACAGGATGATTTCAGTTGAAAGTAAATCCACGAGCCATATACAATGAGGGTCTAAGTGCATTAGGTAGCGTAGAATTAATTCGAGAACATTTCTGCTACTTCCGAAAGTTCTGCTTTATTGCTCACTTTTCGCATTGGCTCCGCAACCCACCTGGATTTAATTTTTGTGCCCGTGCTTGGTAGTACCCAGGGCTTAACTCTTCCCATGTGGTCTTCTAATTAACCCAGCACTGCATGCTCTTCTTCCCCACCATTCGGCAGCACTAACTAGTAATTTAGGAAGTTTCCATTTAAAGTGGGCCTGCTTACGTGTGCTCTCTCCTGCTCCATTAGTCCATTTCTCTACCCGCGTGCCATTAAGTACCACGTGGTCCTTGTTAGCATCCTTAATATCTCCTGATGTTCAGTAGCACAACTTATCCCAGCTTGTTCTCCTTCGACTGCGCCTTGGCTCTTCTTGGGTGTTGACACTGCCATAGGTATTTTAATTTAATTTAATTTTTTTAATGTTCAAATCATTTCAAACTCAAAGAAAAGTTTCAAGTATGGAACAAAACCAACTGTTTTCTGAGTCATTTTGGAGTAGGTTGTGCCATCATCACTCTCGGACACTTCAATGTATTTCTACCAAGGACACCCTTGTATAACCCACAGCCAGCCAAATCAGGAATTCAGCTCTGGGATTTGATTGTCATCCAGCCTCACCAGTTCTCCCAAGGACTCAGCTAAGGGTCAGACGTTGTCTTTGGCACGTGTCTCTCTGTTCTTTATCAGTCAGGAACAGCTTCCTCAGCTGTTCCCTGAATGCTGTGTTCTTGACTCCATGTGAAGAATACAGCCCAGTCACTCTGTCAAATGCCCAGCGACATAGATCTGTCCTTGTTGGATCATGTCTAGATTCGGGTTATCCGTTCTTGGTAGAAATATCACAGAACCAGTGTGGGCTCCTGTATCCTCTCACACAGCCCAGGGTTTCATGTTTGCCACAAACAGTCATAACAACATTGACAAGTTGATTCATGTAGTGTCTGTCAGACTTCTAACTGTAAAGTCCACCACTGGCTTCTCAGCAATTCTCAACCTGGGGCCACTACGACATGAGGAACTCTATTAAAGGGTTGCAGCTTTAGGAAGGTTGAGACCCACTGATTATTAGGTGGCCCTGGGATCATGCTTTGGAGTGAAGCAGATTCCCTCTGTCTTTGTTACGCTTTTAATTTATAACAGTTTCTATTTTACATTCCCGTTTTACTTTCCCGTTTTACTCAGTGGAATGTATTCAATTACTATTGCTACTTACCTTGAGCTTTGTGATTGTTGGGCGCGTGTGTGTTTGTGTGATTGCGTGTGCAGGACCTGATTGATTGTGTGGACCTGTAGGCCAGAAACCAATCTTGGGTGTCTTTCCTCAGGTGCCATCCATCTCGCTCTTGAGAAATGGTCTCTCAATGGGACCCTCGGGATCTCCAGTTAAGCTAGGCTGGCTGGTCAGACAGCTCCAGCGTTCCTTTGTCTCCGTCTTCCCTGTGCTGGGATTACAAGCCTGTGCTGCCATGTCTGTTTTCGTGCATGATAACCTAAGTTATCATGCTTATGCAGCAAGCAATTTACAGACTGAGCTCTCTCTCCTCAGGCGACTTTTGCTGTTTAAATTGACCTACATCTGATGAAAATAGAAATAGATATGTAAATGTGGATAGTGTATCCTCAAGGTTTGTCACCTGGAAAGATCTGGGAATGGACCTCAATAGCGGTATCTGCCACATCCTGGATCTTAGTAGAGCTAGTATCTGTCAGCTTATGTGTATTGAAAACTATGAGTTCACATCAATATCCAGTTCTGAATAGACAGTGAGAAACCATTGTACTTAGGTAATTATGCAAAAAGAAGGGCAGAAAAGAGGAAGAGAAGGGAAAAAAGAATTGTCTGTCTGTCAAGGTCGGTGAAAGTCTTATCCAGCTTTTAATGGGCATTGCATTGACTCTAAGCTTCAATTGAGGAAGACTTACATCTTTACATTACAGAATCTTCCAGCCCATGAATATGGTGTAAATTCCTTCATTTATTTCAAACCCTTTTAATTTACTCTGTAATGGTTTTGGTTTTCTGTATATCCATCCATCCATCCATCCATCCATCCATCCATCCATCCATCCATCCATCTGTATATCTATCTATTACCTATCTGTCATCTATCTATTATCTATTTACACCTACCATTTATAATCTATATATCTATCATCTATTAACTACCTAGTTACCGTCTATCTAGTATCTATCATCTACCTATCTATTATTTATCTAGTTATCATCTATCTATCTGTCTGTCTGTCTATATACCTACCTACATATCTGGCATTTGATTTCTTGTTATTTATTTTACATATCAGATTTATGAACTTTTTAGGTTTTTAAACCAGTTTTATAAGAAATCCATATTAATTTTATAAATTGCTTTTATTTCCAACATTTCTAGAACATTAATTTTTAAAATAAATTTATGTTTACAGTGTTCTGCCTGCATGTGTGTCTGCATGCCATAGAGTGTACCAGATCTCATTATAGATGAGTGTGAGCCACCATATGGTTGCTGGGAATTGAACTCAGGACCTCTAGAAGAACAGCCAGTGCTCTTAACCTCTGAGCCATCTCTCCAGCCCCTAAAGGTTAAAGGACCAAGATAGATAGATAATTAGAATTTTTTTATAGCAATTCACCCTGTAACCTCTTCTTACCCTCCTGGTTGACTGTCTTCTTTGAGTCTTATCGGTGCTAGCTTCTTCCAGAAATGCTCTTGGCAACATGTCCTATAATTTATTAATTCTTCCTGAACCTATTGACACATGTCAATAATAAAATCCCCCGAATGGCAGTAACTCTACAAGCCAATCTTTGCTGGGACCACCCCTTGCCATCCTTTCTTTCTCTTTGAGCATCCTACTCACCCATCTCCTTACACACTGGGTTGTTTCAAGAGTTCCCTTTATAGCCAATGCCTAAAGCTTTCATGCCTACTTCAGTGGCTATGAGTTGATGGCTGTGGAAAATGTGGATGAGGAGAAGGCTGACTTGGGGTCTGTGCTCAGGTGTCTTGGTGGCATCTGAAAGAGTCTCCTCTCTAAATAGAGTTTTGGGGTCTCTATAGACTTTCATCCATAGACCAGTCATTTTTTTTTCTGTCTTAGAAAATGGAATCTTGCAGGGCTGGGGGTTATAGCTCAGTGGGTAGAGTACTTGCCTGGTATTTGTAAAACCCTGAGTTTAAGCCCCAGCACCTTGTAAGGTATGTACAGTGGCCTACACCTCTAATTCCAACACTTGGAAGGAGAGGCAGGAAGATTAGAAGTTCAAGGTCTTGAAGTAGAAACCAATATGTGAGAACCTGTTTAATAAATAATAAAATAAAATAAGATAAATTGTTGTATGTCATGGTGGTTCACACCTGTAACTCTAAGACTAGAGAGTCTTAGGCAGGAGGGCTGCTGTGTGTTTTAGCATAGCCTAAGCAATGCTGTGAGTTTTAGCATAGCTAAAAAGAGAAAGAGAAAATCTTGAATCTCTATTCCACCTGTTGCTTAAGCCAGCGATGTGGAAGCCATTCTGCCCATCTCTTCTCTCTCTACCTGGTCCTAACCAGCACATCCTGTCTTGCTGGACATCTGTAGCAGTCTTCTATCTGGTCCTCTTCTCTCCTGTTTTTCTATAGTGGCGGGATTCTCTCTCAGAACTGTATACTATGCAGCCCTCTCATGGTTCCATTCCTTCCTTCAGCGGGCTCCCTACTATGATCAGAATACTCAAACCTCAATGCAATTGTCTGAGTCCTACCCCTCTTTAATTCCATGGCCTTGTCTTCCTTCTGGATTGTTGTTACACCTTGTGGTAGTTTGAATGCAACTGGCCCCATAAATCTATAAATAGTGGGACTATTAGGTGTGGCTTTGTTGAAGTAGGTGTGCCTTGTTGGAGGAAGTATGTCACTATGGGAGTGAGCTTTGAGGTCTCCTATGCTCAAGCTACACACAGTTCAGTTCACTTCCTGTTACCTGTGGATCAAGAGGACTCTCAGCTCCTTCTTCAGTGGCATGTGGGCCTGCGTGCCACCCTGCTATGACGATAGTGGACTAAACCTCTGAACTGTAAGGCTGTGGTCATGGTGTCTCTTCACAGCAACTGAAACCCTGATTATGACACATCCTTCTGGATATTCTACTTTGTGCCTGGTGGAAATCATGTTCTCTTCAGCCTCTGCATCCCAGAAGGAACTCTTCCTTACTTCATGGCTCTTTCTATAAGTCACAATGCTGTACGAACTGTTTTCCTGATAAGGAAATCTCTCTCCTGCTCTTGTAGCTACTTGCCTATTTCTGTAATTAGAGGCCATGATCAAGGCAACTTATAGAAGAAAACACTGAAGTAAAGCTATTCGTTGTCAGAACAAAATAAAAAATTCAAGGGAGCAAAAAATTTATGTCAAGAGGTTGAGGGGCAGGTAGCAATTATTCTGTAAGCATGGGTGCTGCTGTTTGCTTCCTGTTGAGGACAAAAGCTGAGAACAGGGAACCAGATTGTTGTCCCTCGAGCTAGAGTGTGTGTGTGTGGGTGTGTGTGTGTGACAGCAACAGAGTATGGGAGCTGCCAACTATAGCTGCACAAGGGCTTGATCCACTGACCAGCAGGACCAGACAAAAGGGACATGCAGTAGGTTGAAAGGAGGGAAGTTCCTGATCCTTGAGGGGCTCATTCCATCTTAGTAGGTCTTGATGTCCCCAACTGGAGAGACAAAGAGGCCATGTACCTATGTGTGTGTGTGTGTGTGTGTGTGTGTGTGTGTGTGTGTGTGTGTGTGTGTGTGCCCTGAGAACCAAACTCCTTCTCCCTGAAAATACAATATTGCCTTCCATTCTTTCCACTGCATATGTATGCTTGCGTGCGTGTGTGCGTGAGTGCGTGTGTGTGTGTGTGTGTGTGTTCATGTGCATGCATACACGTGCATTTCTCTTCCTGGCTAGAAAGAGGTGGGGAGGACAGTGCTTTACCAAAACCCGAAATGACATTGTCCACATTATTTTTCTAGATTGCATCAGAACTCTAAGGAGAAGTTGATGTAAGCTCTAGAGAAGTCAGAAAACGGACATTCATCTGCCCGCCTGGGCTTTGTGGCTTCCAAGTGCAGCTCAAACTGCAGATGAACGAGTGCCTGACACCTCTGGAAGCAGGAGCCCCGGCTTCCTGGAGGTCCAGCTCTGACAAGTAACTCCTGCTACATGGATTTCCCTGCTGCTAAAGGTGATGGAACTAGCACCTGTGAGGGCTTTTATATGTACGTTTCCACGAATTCCTAATACGTTCACCATATGGCATCAAGTCTTCCATCTGCTTCAGAAATGATGCAGTCTCACACAGTGCTTTTCCCAGGATCACTGGACATAGTTTGCAATGGCTTGTCTCTTTTATTCTTGCCATTGACTAGCTTTCCCTATAGAACTTCTCTTTTTCCTTTCTTTTTTTTTTTTAACTTTCGTTTTCAGAGACAGAGTCTCACGTAATCCAGGTAGCCTCAAACTCGATATATAGAGCTCTGGGTAACCTTGAACCCCTGTTCCTTCTTCATCCACCTCTCAAGTGCTAATGTCATAGGTATTATGACTTTATATCATTTATTATTGTATTGTACACACATGTATATGATGTGTGGGTGGGGCATGCACGTGCCATGGTGCATGTGTGGAGGTCAGGGAACAACTTTATATAGTCATTCTTTCCTTCCACCTTTATAGGCATCTCGGGCATCCAACTCACCTTGTCAAGCTTGCGTGACAAACACGTCTAACCCGCTGAGCTGTCCTGGCCTCCCCGGGACTACAGGTAGTATTAGGTTTGGGGTTTTTTTTTCTGTTTACAAAAAATAATTAGCGTGTCTGGCAGGAGCAGATCTGTTGCACCCATGACGCACAGTGGAACATCGGCCACAGGTGGACTGGTTGGTCCGTCTGTCCATGAGCTGCTACCATACAACAGTCAGGCTGAGTCATTTCTGATAAATCAAAGTCCGTCGGCTCGTGATCGTGAAGGCTGGAAAGTTCAAGACCGGATTGGTGCATGTGGCAAGGCCATTCTCATTAGTGGGCCCTCTACATAACCCCCAAGGGAGCCCAGGGAATTTCATGGTAGGACAGGAAGATGACAAATTTGAGTCTCCTTCCCCTTTCATAAGGTCCCTAGTACCCCACAGTCACGGTCTCATCTAACGGAGATTTAACTTCTTCCCAAAACTTCACCTCCAAAGACCATTGACAGAACTTGGTGGATTAAACCTAATTTCTTTTTATTCCTTCATTTTTAGGGCTGGGGGTTGAATGTGGGTTTCATGCATGTTAGGTCGGTGCTCTATTGTTGAACTCCACCCCCACTCCTCTCTTCTCATTCTGAGGCAAGGTTTCTCTAAGTTGTCCAGGCTGTTCTCAAAGTTGAGATCCTCCTGAGTCAACTTCCTCAATAGCTGAGATTACAGGGCTGTGCCACCAGGCCTTGTTAGAGGATTACAGTTCAATATTCATTTCAGAGGGAATGAATACCCAGACCAAAGCAGTTGCTGAGGCTACTACTTACCAGGTGTGGTGTTCAGATTTGATTTGCTTGTTGCTGGACTGCCGCAAACCATGGCTTACAGCCAGCAAGGTTCACTGTGTTTGTGGGTTGCCCCATTACTGATTTCATGAGGTCCTTGTGCCCGGCATGTTTTTTTTTTTAACCTTCTAAAATGATCAGCTGGGTGGTGGTGGTACACGCCTTTAATCCCAGCACTTGGGAGGCAGAGGCGGGAGGATATCTGTGAGTTTGAGGTGAGCCTGGTCTATAGAGAAAGTTCCAGGACAGCCAAGGCTGCACAAAGGAAACCTGTCTCAAAAAACCAAAATAAATAAATATAAAATGACTAAAATGAGGGCCTGGGAAGACAGCTCAGTGGGCAAGAGGGCTTGCTCTGCCAACATGAGGACCTGAATCAGAATCCTCATCAACCGTGTAGAAAACTGAGCATGGCCTTGTATACCTATAACCTCCGCGCTGCGAGGAGTCAGCTGGATCCTGAGAACTCACTGGCAAGGTATCCTAGCAAAAATGCTCAGCTTCTAGCTCCTGTCGAGATGCTGTATCCAAGCAATAAGGTCGAGAGCAATAGAGAAAGATATTTCATATCCTGCTATGGCCACTGCGTGTACTTGCCCAGGCAGCCACCTGCAGACACACACACACACACACACACACACACACACACACACGGGGGGGGGGGTAACATCCTATGGAGCTCACATTTCAGTATCCAAGTTCTCCTGGACACACCACTGTCTTTTTTTTTTCCCTTTACAGCTTTTACAGGACACCAGCAGGGCTTAGGACACACCTGACATTTATATGGCCCTAGCACCTGCCACTTCCTGTGACTCCTCCCTGGCCCTCCACCTGCAGTTTGTCACCTCTTGCCTTAACGTGGGAGTTTGATTCCTACAACATGGTGCTTGTGAGGATTGAAGGAGCACTAGAGTGTGGGGCTCCGCCTAGAAGGTACCCGCCTTGAACGTTCTCACTTTTCCTTAAACGGTTTTGGAGCACAGCACAGAGAGATGGCAACACTAAATGAACTTTATGTTCTACCAAGGACGGCCTGGCACTAACAAGCCTCCTGGAAATGCTCAGGCATCCCTTCGAACCCAGACCCTTTCCCACTGATTTGACACGTCCCTGAGATGCAGCACAGAACAGGTGAGTTTAATAACTGATGGCTGGTAATACCATCCTCAGAAACCCCCAAGTTTACTTGACAGTGGTTCCCATGGATTCAGGAGATGAAGAGACAGGGATTTGTCTCTCCCTTGTCTCTCCAGGACGCTGGAATTCTGAATCCTCTCCTGAAGTCGCTCTTGTACCCACGATCATTCTGTGTTCATCTGGCCACTAGAGAGCACTTTGAGACTAACAAAGTCTGGGCTGTGTGCCCAGGCCTCCTTTGGACTCGGCTGTCCTTGTGATGGGGGTGGGGGGTGCGTTTCCTCGCTGCACTGCGCCATCTAGCTTCCAGCAGTGGCTCACAAATGGCCATCAAGGCTGATGGATGTACTTTGTGAAGCTTAGTGACCTGTGGTAGTGATAATGAAGTATTCTGATGTGCAGATACATTTTATTCTGTCACTATGGTTTTCTGCTTCTGGTGACATCACCTAATTTGTACTGCTTTACGGCATCTTTGGAAGGCAAGCATTTTCACCAGGGTCCCAGTTTCCTTATTGCTCCTATTCTTTTCTGTCAGATTGAATTTCTCTCAAAGAGAAAATATTGCTTGATATTGATTCCAGCACACAAGATAATTTCAGGTTCTCACTCGGCAGTTCAGCCAAAGCCCCTGTTTAAAATCTTGAAGAGGTTTTTCAAGGCTAAGAGGCACAGTTCAAAAGAACAGTTCTTAAATGTGTTTAAAAGACCCTTGGCTACATTTTCTGATGGTCTCATCAGCAGTTTGCACTGATACACTTTCCATTGTTATCACAACTGAACCGTATCATAGGGAGTTGTACCAGCAAGACCATCAAGCTTTCTCAAAAAAGCTATAAAGCTTTGATGTTTTCTGGCCTATTTCTTACTGTGCTCTTAAAATGTTTAGCTTCTGCTGAGCCAAATGTGTACTTGCAAAGGCAAACGCAGTGAAAAACTCTTCAAGCATCCTGGGTACCGCTGTAATATCCAGACATACAGCAGGAAGATGAGTCTTTGCTAGGATGAGTGGGAGGGGGGGAGCTCTCCGTGCTATGCTTTGGGAATGACTAATACCGACCTTCAGCTGGGCTTTGGTCCATCAGTGCTGGGGTCTAGCTGTGGACACAGTGAAGAATTCGCTTTGCTGATCAGTGCTTATGAACATATCCCAAGGTCATTCCATCATGGCGTTAGTGTTTGCATCAAAGAGAAATCAAAGACACCAGCTCCAGCCACGACTCCTACACAAATGGAGGCGTTTCGAAGGATAAGCTTTCAGGGGGTTTCTTTGATTTTTTTTAATTCTAAATAATTTTTCCCTCTTTTGAATGACACTTGACTCTCAAGAAGAGAATATTTCTGCACGTGAAATGTCAGCTCCATCTAATAATAACCCACTTAAAATATGTCACAGAAGTCACTAATAGAATTTCCCACCATTTTATAAAATGAAATTCTTTTCCCCTGTACCGGTACCCGGTTCCTAGAAGCTTCAGGAATGGCAGCTATTACAAATACAATGGATTTCTACTCTGAGATGTGAACTTGCTTTCTCTCCTGCTACCAACATGTGCCATTTGCATTAAACTGGCAAACAGGTGATTAACGAAGACTTTTGAGTAAAACACACCTCTGGGTTTCTCTGGGAGCATGACTATGAAAACACCCAGGGAGTGAAAGATAAGATAAGAACTACTCTCTTATTGTAAAGCTATTCTTGGTTTTCAGCAGCCGGGCTTAGTTTTTAGTTATCGGTCTCTAAGCCAAATACAGCCACTTTCTTCTTCCAATCCTGGAAGCTGAAGGGTAGACTACCTCATGCTCTTTTTACTTTATTTCATGGGATAGTTTTTGTGTGGGTGACAAAATAGTAGTCATCTATCTAAAGGTAATATCAGTTCTGGTGTTTCGACAAGGCTGGAATGAGGCAGTGTGTGTGTGCGCGCGTGCGTGCTTGCCTGCCGGGCTCTCCATGTTTCTTAGGAGCTATGTCTGTGTGAACACTTATGGGGGTTTCCTCTTTAAAGGATGCAGAGAAGGCACGTGCAGCTCTTTGTCTGGGTTCCATTCCAGAAGCAAATACGGACCCCTGCCAGTGGAAATCTTTTTTCTGAGTTGTCCAGGAGTTGAGTAGGACAACTTTTGTCTTCCAGTTATTTTTTTATTTCTCCTTTCTCTTCGAGACAGTCTTTCTATGTAACCTAGGCTGCCTTTAAATGAATTAAATAGCCCAGGGTGGCTTTAAACTCATGATCCTTCTGCCTCCAGCCTCTTGAAATTACAGGCATGCACCATTACAGTTAAAACGTGAGTGATCTATGTCTGCCCAGGTGCCTATTTTTTGTGACTTGTTTGTTTTATACATACCCACCCCCTCCAATGAAGGTGGCCTATGATCTGGTTAGGATGCTGAGGAGAAGCAATACCGAATAGCCCTGTGCTGTTTAGATAGGAGCAGGGGCTTTGTTTTTAAGGCAGAAGACAACCAGAACCTCCAAATAATCCTGGTCTGTTTGGGGCTCTTTCATTGTTGTCTTACATTACTACTTAATCATTAATATTGCAAACACATTACATAGTTTTCTCTTAGACAAGGAGAGAGAGAGAGAGAAAGGTTGATTTGACCTTGCATTCCTCAAAGTCTTCATGTGGCTCCTTCCACAGGGGTGTTTTCAGGAGAGGGGTGTTGTTTGATTCATAGATTCGAAGAGAGTGTGGTGGGAGAAAAAAAAATCTCACCGGATCAGTTGTGTGGACTGTAGCAAGCCAAGCAATCTTCCAGGGCCGGTATTTCCTCATCTGTAAAAAGAAGGGGCTGGCCTTGATGATTGCTAAGGTCACTTCCAGCTCTGTAAATTCTATGCTTTTAAAAACTGCTCAGCTCCTGCAAGGAGAACATCTTCGGTTTCTGGACAATGGCGCCCAGGGTGTATTCATGCTGACCTCTGACCACATTCTGACTTTCTACTCTAATGAATCTGGGCTTATTCTTTGCTGAAATGGCTCAGCTCCAGGAGCCCTTGGTGTGAGTCTAACACTGTGTAGATATTGATTTTTCTTGCAGGATAGTGGTTACTGTAACCACCAAACTATTAAATTCCACTCGTTTCTGGAGGGATGATTCCACAGGTGCCTTGCCGCTGCTTCCAGCTGATATTTAACTCTCAAATCCGGCGCTCATCTGAAGGCAGCATTTTACTAGGATCTTACTATCTCAAAAAGCTTCGTGGCCGATAGCTTTTCCCCTTCCAGCATCTTAGAGTTATCTACCAGACACTGCAGCCATCAGAGGCGACCACAGATGGGACCTGGGCTCTGATGGCTATGTTTTCCGTCCCCTTCTGTGCTGGAGCTTAGCGCCCGTCACTGTAAATAGGATCAACAATTATTCAAACAGGACAGGCTCCCTTCATCATTTTGTTTGGACTTTTCACCTCCCCACCCAATGGCATGAGTTCCCTATTGTTGTCAGGGCACAAATGTCCCTCTCAACATACACCTCTCTGGGGAGCTATGACATGAAAACATGAACAGACTCCTGCCTTTTTATTTGAGAAGTTTACCCCCAGTGAGGTCTCCAGTGACCGAAGAAAAGGCCCAATGGGTAAGAGGCTATACTAGCCACTAACTTCTGCAAAAATTTAACAGGGCTTTCATTTCAATAGTTCTTAGGTGTTCGCCTTGCTAGTCCAGCTAAAACACACACCACAATGTGAGTGGTGAGGGCAGCGTCGATAAAGAACTCTACACACAGAACTGTAATACCTTGTCTATTTCCCTTCAGAAGACTTCACGGTGACCCCAGAGCAGGGCATGTGTGTAATGGGGTCATTAATATTTCTACAAAACCACCAGTCTGATCAACTCTCTCCAGGTAGGCACTTCCATAGCCGCAGCGTAAGCGATGGTTCCACACAAGCACCATCTTTCCTGGTACAACACGGAAAGCTCACGTGCCGCCTGACAGGTCTGAATTTTAAGAAGTGGGGTGATTGGCACTCGGTAACTTACACAGAAGTAAAAAGTGGTACAAGAAAATTGCCCGTTTCTTTTAGATCTACATATTATGTATTTTTTTCCCCTTTAAGAAGTGATAAGACATGTAATTTCCATCAGCTTCAGTCAGTTATGTATGAAAGAGGCTACAGGTTCAGGTCTGTAGAGGAAAAGCAAGCCACCAGGAGAACGGGCACAATATGAGAAGGCAGACAGCCTTCACTTCTGGGGCTACAAATGGCTAGTTTGGGGCCAAGAACAAAACCTCAGAGTTGGATTTTTTTCAACTTAAAAAATAATTCTGTTTGCTCTTTTTTGCTTGACCCACCAGCCCCAAAGTCTTACCCGCCAAACGTCCCTCCAGGTGCCAATGCCCCTCTATTAAAGGTAGAAAAGGAGGCAGATAGAGCGAATAACTAAAACTTGCAGTTTTGTTTTATGTGTTGGGGATTACACATGGTTTGACAGAAAGCAATTCTTTTCTACTGACTTATTTAGTCAGCCAATATTTATTGATCAATATATTTACTGATACACAAACAAAACATGGTGAATGGCTACAGTCTGTTGTAGATGAAAACCTGTTATATTTTATTTAGAAGTTAAGGGCTAGTGTAGCCTCTTGTCACTGTACCTTCCTTAACTCATTGGCAAGCTCTCTCTGGGGTCTATGCCCCATATATAATATATACTTATTTATAGATATGTTTATATATATATATATATGTGTGTGTGTGCACACACTGAGAGCAAAGCATCTTCACTTTGCATATGCCAACTCAACCTTTCTCCACTGGCCTTCATTATAATTATAAAATAATGAAGGTTAATTGGCAATCTTGACCTCATAACAAAAAGTCTATTTCTAATAAGAATATTCTGTCATGTCAGCCACTACTTTTTATACCTCTCACTGAACACATACATGAAACAGACCTCACACTTGAAAACACATATTTTATATATGTGTGTGTGTGTGAGAGAGAGAGAGAGAGAAAGAGAGAGAGAGAGGAGAGAGAGATCATATACTGAGTTTCTATATTATCATCATGTCGTTGTTTGTTTGTTTTTTTTTAAACTCTTGGGACCCTGCCACCCAGCTCCCAAATAAATACATGGAAACTTATTCTTACTTATGGATGTCCAAAGCTGGGTGGTGGTGGTGGCACATGCCTTTAATCCCAGCACTTAGGAGACAGAGGCAGACAGATCTCAGTGAGTTTGAGGCCAGCCTGGTCACAAAGCAAGTTCCAGGACAGCTAGGACGGTTACATAGAGAAACCCTGTCTTAAAAAACAAAACTAAGTTAGGAATGTCCAGTTGTAACTTAGCTTGTTTCTAGCCAACTTTGTTTCTAACTTAAATTATCCCATTCCTTTGTAAGTATGTTTTTCCTCTGGGATTTTTATCTTTCTTTATTCTATATATATTTCTTTCCTTCTTACTCCCTGGCTGGCTGTGTGGCTGGCCCCTGGCATCCTCCTTTCCTTTTCCTTTTCTTGCTCCTTGTTCTCCTCCCTAGATTTCTCCTTCTATTTATTCTTTCTGCATGCCAGCCCCACCTATTTCTCTCTCCTGCCTAGCTATTGGCCATTCAGCACTTTATTAGACCAATCAGGTATTTTAGGCAAGCAAAGTAATGCAGCTTCACAGAGTTAAACAAATATAACATAAAAGAATGTAAGGCATCTTAAACTAATATTCCACAGCATCATCAACCTTTTCATCATATAGGAGATAATATAATCGTCTTGAAATCCATTCTAGTTTGGACTGCAGCATGGAAACATAAAATAACCAATCCTTCAAAAATCAGGAACACTGGTATCAAATGAAACACAACTAGGGAATTGGGATTGTAGTTCAGCTGGTGGAGTGCTCATGTGATTACACACCTGTACTCCCAGCACTGGGAAGGCAGAGGCAGAAGGATCAGGAATTCAAAGCCATCTCATCTACATAGTAAGTTATAGGCCAGCCTGGATACCCAAGACCCTTTCTCAAAATAAATAGATAGAGATAGATGGTTGGATAGAGAGGTTAGGTAGGTAGGTAGATAGATAGATACACACACACACACACACACACACACAGAGATAGACAGATATATACATACACACAGACAGACAGATAGATAGATAGATAGACTAACCAATGAACTCAAGTAAAAACAAGGATATTCTAATAGGCTGCTTAAAAACAGCATTTAAACGTTAAATGGGTCAGCAGTAAGGTTCATTTATTCTTCATTTACTGGATAGGAATAAGAACTGGTTTGTTTATTGTGATTTTTGCAGCAAAGGATATAGTAGAAATTAATATTTAAAGAATTATTAAATGCATATTGTTAATTCAACAGAAGCCCCAAGTCAGTACATTTTGAAGGTCACTAGGGTACTATGAATTAATTCATAGTCTGGCCTGACTAAAGCCCTATTACCTCCCTCTCATAACAAACTTGATGACTGCTTCCCATAGTCTGGCCTCCATTTCTTTGATTAAAAAGAATTTTCCTTCTTGGCAAACAAAAGAGGCAGAATTATTAGGTGAAATCTTGGTAGGGTGAACATCTATGGATGCCATCAAAGTCCCTTCCAGGGGAACCTCAGAACAATTTTACTATAACTGGCCTTTTCAATCTGGGTCCCCCATACTCATGAGCTACTTAAGTAATTCTAAGTAATGTAATACACATAGAGAACCTGATGTTCCATAAGACGCAGAGTGGACCAAAGTCTGACAAGAGCCTTTACGACCCTATTGATGCTGTCTATCTCTTGTGACATCCCCTCACCTTGCCTAGGGAGGTAAAACCTAGATATGGCTGAAAGTGTAGCAGATTCCTGTACCTGTGGTATTAAAGCAAGAGCCTCAATTATAAGCCAAAATGAAAGGTATTAGCGAGAGATTTAACACTTACAGTCACACTTGGAGTTACAAGGTGTTAATGAGCAAGACGTAGGAAGGCATGCATTTTTCTCACTTGGCTGTCTGGTTTTACTGTTGACGCAGAGAATTCGAAACCTCTAGTTGTGAAAGTACGAACCAGGAGTGTTTCCTGTGTGATGAATGATACCCTCGCTAAGATGAGGGGCTTTCAGGAGAACGCAGAGACAGCGAGGGTCACTGTTTGCAGCAAGCAGGTTCTGGAATTTATTGCAGAGGCAGATATGTGAACTGACCAAAATGGAGAACGATGAGAAGTAACTAAATTATTTATGACAGTCTTTACACGGCAGAGGAAGGAAGAAAGCTTAATGATGCTGTGGTTGAAGGACCAGCAGCAACTGGTGATGTATTAGCTGTACGTCGGTAAGAAGAGGAATGAACCCACCAAGACCCAAGGACTAAAGATGAGGGTGACAAAGATCAAGCAGTGGGTGGGGGAGAGAAACCACTTGCTCAGGACATAATGAATTTTAGTGGCAACATGATAGTCAACTAAAGTTAACTTGACATGAAAAATCTATGTGGCTCTTTCAAGCCTGTGTTTTATCAAGGCAAAAAAAAAATCTATAGTTAACAATGAAATATTTTCCCCTCTTTGCTTTCCCGGCATCCACCAAGAGCAGTACATAATTTAATTATGGAATCTACAGGCTGGACCATGGAAATGAAGAATGATGTGTCTAGGCTGGTGAGAAATTAGGTAGACCCAACTGTTTGTTCTCATCATTCTTCCTCTGTGAGGCTAAATTAATAGTTAACAAGCTTTTGTTTGGATTAGCAGTTGAGATGTGCAGATCAGAATTCATGATTACTACAGTAGCTTTTATTTATGGAGAGATGGTATTGAGTATGGGTAGTAGCTGGTAAGATCCGTGGGTAAGACAAACATGGATGCTTGTCATTCAGTGCTGGAACAAAAGTTCCTCCAGACTCAGGGGTCTAACATCGGAGTCCAGTAAAGGACGTGCAAGGAAATCAGATGTAGTTCCTTGGGGCATATGATCTCCACAGACTTTACCAGGGGACTGTCAAGCCAGCATGTGTGCACCTTGACTAACAACTGGAGAAGGGTCCTTTCGCAGGACTGGAGTAGAAACTCTAACCCAGGTCAACCAAAAAGCGAATGCAAATTAACTTTCGAAGTATGAGGCCTCAGGGCACGGCTGCACGCCCTACACCCTCCTTGTGGGAAACTGACAAAGCACCGCTAGCTAGGAGGACTCAACCTTAGGGCTTATTATAGAGACCCAAACCAAGTCCCTTCATTCCTCGCCCCTTTCAGGTCCGGGGCATCTAGAATCTTTGGGCCTTTTATTCACCTTTCTGTATTTATAATAACTGCTTTAAGGAGGTGGTTACGGATTCAGAGGGCTGGGAGGCGCACTCACCCTCAACAACTAAAAAGAACGAGCTCTCGGGGTGTGGGTGTGGCCAGGTACGGTCCCTTCCTGAGCCCACGCCTGCACCACCAGGGCAAAAAAGCCTAGGGCAAAGCACAAAAGTAAACGCAAAGGTGACCGCAACGATGGGGTCCCGCTGCCGGTGCCGCGGGACAGACGCTGGTTCCACTCGTGCGGGGAAGACTGCCGACCCACTGTGCATCAGGACCCACGGTCGTGGCTGCCCTGGTCGCCGGGGGTCGCGACCGCGCGGAGGCACTCGCCGCGCTCGTCCCCGCCTCCCCTTCCGCTGCGCGCGGGCTCCGCCTCCCTCCCGACTTCCTTCCACGCGGCGGCGGCGGCGGTGGCGGCGCCCGGGGTCTGACGGTGCGAGCGTGTCTTCCACCCCCCCCCACCCCCCCGGAGCGGACGGACGGCTGGCGAGTCTCCTCGCTGGGGACCCGGCTCGCACTGCGCTCAGCCTGCACGCGGGTGGCCACTCGCGGGCGGGCTCGCCGCGGAGGAGGGAGGGTGCTCCCCGAGTCTCTGCTGGCGCGCACGTGGTGGGGAGGATAGAGACTTGAGAACGTGGCGCAGAGTTGGGAGAAGTGGTCCTTTCCCGGCTGAGGTGTAGCACTTTCTTCCCGGAGTGGTGACATCTCAGCCTCAGTTACCTCATTTCTGAAGCTGCTCGTGGGTGGGTACAGAGTCCCAGGGAGTTTTAAAGCAAGCCCAGGGCAGCCGGGGATGGAGAAACGTGTCCTCTCGCTGCCTTCCCTTCCCCCTCCATCCCTTAAAGCAGGCAGGAAGGAAACCAGCGTTTCTCCCGGTTGAGCAGGGTTGCAAGGGCGATCGAGCCTTGGCTATTGTTTGTGCTTCCTCATACCTACCTGTCCACTACTAAATATTGCCCTGAAGTCTGAAGGGAAGTTTGGGAAATGCCCACCTTAAGATCTCAGTGAATGGGGTGTATTGCCGTCCTTCCCTAGTTTATTTTTCAAAGGATTCTCTTAACTGAAGTTCTGTGCCTCCGCCCACCCATTATAGAGACCTCTCAACCTCTCCCCCATTGTAAAGACCATCTAGGCCAGGTCCTAAAGCCCATGTTAGAGAACCTGGCTTTAACATTAATCATTTACTTATTTTTTTCCCATTTAATTCACTTCTCATAGTTGATTAATCGATTTATTTGAAGGAATGTTAGTTCCCGAACTGACCTCATTTCAGATTTTATTTGTTTGTTTGTTTATTTATTTATTTATTTGCACTGGGCTTAGAGGGCAAATTTCCTGAGTTCTGGGTCTGTAAGATATGATGCTAATGCCTGTTTTAGCTAGAAGTGAGGGTCTTAAGTGGATAGGACCCATGTTTTGTGATTTCTGCTTAGTGAGTACAGCTGCAGTTGCCCAGAGCTCAGGATTGTTGCATTTACTCGGGAAGCAGATTGACAGTTGTTCCTCTCCGTGTTTAGGGGCCTGTGACTTTGAGACATGAGTGACGTTGCGTGCAAAAAGCGGGATGACTATCTGGAATGGCCTGAGTATTTCATGGCAGTGGCTTTCTTATCAGCCCAGAGAAGCAAGGATCCAAGTTCCCAGGTAAATCGGTTTTGCGGGCGGATGTTCGGATACTTGCAGAGATGTACACAAAGGTGAGGAAATGGATGCTTGGCAATGTAAGCACAGAACCGATCTGCTGCCCTTAGTGCCCAGCTTCCCCCATGCTTCTGCGCCAGCTCCCCAGGGGCACACCGGTGATTCGGTGTTAACCAAACCCTTGGGTACTGTTTCTCTCTAGGTTGGAGCCTGCATTGTGAATACGGAAAACAAGATTGTTGGGATTGGGTACAATGGAATGCCAAACGGGTGCAGTGATGACCTGTTGCCTTGGAGGAGAACGGCAGAAAATAAGCTGGATACGAAATATCCATACGGTAAGGTGCCCTCAGACTTCATCCTGCTTCCTATCATAGCCTAGTGAGTGCTTCATTGAAAAAAAAAAAAACGAGTCTTTCTTTGTAGTCATCACCAGATGGAAAGGGGAAAAAATTGTAATGAACTACCCTATCTTCCTGTTTCCCCTCTTTTAGGCAGTGTTTTAATTAATTCTTTGATAAGTTTATCTTCTTTTAAGATTTACAAATTTATTTTTACTTAAGTGCCTGTATGTGTGCCTACATGAGTTTTTATGTACGACATAGGTGTAGTGAGTCATTCTGTCCCACCAGCCAGCTCCCAAATCACTACCGGGAGACTTATTAATTATGAAAGCATGGCTGATAGCTTAGGCTTATATCTAAATAGTTCTTATAACTTAAATTAACATATATTTTTTAATCTTTGTTCTTTTACGTGGTTTGGTTACCTTTACTTTGTAAAGCCCATACTGCTTGCTCTTCAACCCTGACATCTCTTCATAACTTTGCCCTTCTTCCCAGCATCCTCTTCGCCCTGAAAATCCTGCCTAGCTATTGGTCGTTCAGCTTCTTATTAAACCAATCACAGTGCCATATCCTTGCACAGTGCAATCAGATGTCTTATAATGCACAGGTACAGGTGACAGCAAAGGCCAGAAGAGGGTGTCAGGTCCCTTATAACTGGAGTTCCAGGCATCTCTCTAGTGCCTCCTGTCTCCGTCTCTTAAGTTTCAAAAAGCCACTGATGGAAGCATGATACCTTGTTACACAGGCTGGCCCTGGGGTCCTGCCCTTGCTGCCTTTGTGGGTCAAGTGTGCTTCACAGTGGTCTAGAGACACCAGAGCATGCAGTGAAGGCCTCAGCCCTTTGCAGAGAGAGCAGGGGTACGTGTGGGGTGGCTCTGTGAGTGGTTTCTGTACTTTGGGAAAGCCGAATCAGCTTGCCGAGTGGTGCTTATGGTAACCAGGCCATACTCCCCCTTGATATGCTGGGAAGCAAGATGAATTTGGCCTCTTGAGGACAGGAGTGAAGCTGGTACCAGACTGAGCTGGGTATCAGGAAGGGGATGGTGCATCTCCATCTCCGTTGCTTGGGTCTCTGGTCCCACCGTGGGCTGTGCTCAAAACCAGAGGCAGCAGTATATAGAAATGAAGCCCTTTGCTTTGGCTATTTTGCTGTATTAGTTACTGTTGCTGTGACCAAACTGACAGAAATGACTTATGGGGGGAAAGGTTTATGGAGGCTCTTGGTTTCAGAGGGACTCTAGTCCATCATGGTGGGGATGGCTCTGTCCTTGGCCTAGGAAGTGTAAGGTAGTGTCTGTTCACATCCCGTGGACCAGAAGCCAACCTCTGCCAAGCTGTGGGGAGGTATAGCCTTAAAGGCTCACCCTCAGTGACCCATTTTGCTAGGTAAACCCCATTTCTTAAAACCTGTACATTGAAAATAGCTTCACAAGCTGTGGAGTTCAGTGCTCCTGAACTCATAAGCCTGTAGGGGGTCTTCTAGATGGAAACTTGTAGACAGAAGTTTCTGTCCTGCCCAGTCCCATGGCATTCAGCCCCAAAGAAACACACAGAAGCTTATATTAATTATAAACTGTTTGTTCTATTCGCTCAAGCTTATTATTAACTAGCTCTTACAACTTAAATTAACCCATAATTCTTGTCTGTGTTTAGCCACGTGGCTTGGTACCTTTTCTCCATTAGGCATTCTCATCTTGCGTCCTCTGTGTCTGGCTGGTGACTGCGTCTCTCCGCCTTTCCTCTTCCCAGAATTCTCCTAGTCTGGTTGCCCCACCTATACTTCCTGCCTGGCTACTGGGCTATCAGCGTTTTATTAAACCATTACGAGTGACAAATCTTTACAGTGTACAAGAGCACTATCCCACAGCAGAAACCATAGCAGTCTTCGCCTATCTCAACCCCGTGGGAATCCCTCCAGAGATGATGCGGAGGAGGAAAATTCGCGTCGCTTTTCCTGTTTTTCTGTCTGGGTAGGTTATCCCAGAAGAGAGTCACATTGGGTTGTTCCTGTCGGTTTCTGGCTTTTCGTCACATTACACCTGGTATTTATGTCTTAGAATGAACAGATCGACTCTGTAGGAAGCCAAGTAGATTAAGGTCATCTAAATGGAAGGATTGTGCCTTCCGGAAGTCAGGTTCAGGGTGTCAGTGTAAGACCTGTCTCGTTCGTTGGCTCTTTAGGTAGGCTTTTTCTCTGACTATTCCTCGTGAGGAAGTCCATGTCTGCCTTTAGTCTAATTTATGTATTTTTCACTAATGTTCTTGGACCTTAATCTTCTTAAGTAAGCCCCAGAAGTTTCTTTTATAAACTGCTTAAGGGCAAATTCTGCATGTTTGAGTGGAAAGGGAGCAAGGTGCCTGGAAGAAGAGAAGGAATTGAGGAGTAAAAGGGTAAGGGCATAAAAAATAGTTCCATGATTAAGGGGATTGATAGTCAACTTAATTTCACCCCTGATAGGAGTAGCAAGAGCACAGACAAATTGGGAGAGTGTGAAACTCTCTCTTCCGAGGCTTGGCGACGGCTTGTGGTAATGAGTTATGTGAACAGTGTGCTGGCATATTTTAGAAACTTTGTCACCCTGGTTTTGATTGCATAAGCCTCTGATGGGAAGAAAGAGGGGAAAATGATCAGTTGTTTTGAGGTCTATACAAAATAATTTTTCACAGTCCAGTTCGATGTCCCATATAAGAACGGCCAAAGCGAAAAGGTCGATATGTTGAAGATCTGCATTGAAACATGACACTCCAGTCAATATTTGTCCGCATCAGGACAGTGACGTATTGGTCCTTCCGAGCTCTGGTAAGGAGGAATTCTTATACAGAATATCGGTCTGTGGTACACAGGCTGGTTGCTAAAGATATCAGTGGCCAGAGAGTGCGGTGTTGAAGGTCGCCAGTGGTCACTGGGCACTTCTCAACGTGGGCCATGTGCCTTCAGTCACTGAGAGGTCTGGGTGTGTTTGTAGCAGTGTTCTAGAAACCAAACACTGAATTATATTCTCACACACCTCTCCCTGCTGCTTGGTGCTCTGTACCCTCAGAGTGGCTGGCTTTATCCTGAGGCTGCTGTCTTTGTCAAGGGTGGGGAGAGTCCCCCTGGAGCGGCTTCCTGGGAGGAACTCAACCTACAGAGGCATTTGTCCAACCTCACTGGTTCTCTTTACTGAAGAGCTACTGAGTTTCTGAGCACTGGTTGTCTGTCTACAGAATTTTTTATCATCCGTAGGATACCTCTAGGTTTTCTGAGCTCTTTGCCCTCGCTTATCAATTATTCGTTTTATGTGTAGCTGTGTTAGAACGTAGACAATTTTCGTTCACGAGAATAACCTTGTAATTTGATGTACCATAAAAATTGGAGACGATATTAAATGGTTTTTAAAAGGCATTTAGTATTACTACCGTCATAATATATACGTAACGATGGGCTTTACGTCTAAATAATGATGGCTGTGTGTGCGCTGTGCAGTCATCCCGCCTTTCCAGGGCTGTTCGGGCCACTGAGAAGGGAATGTTCGGATTGCCTGGGATCTAGGAGGATGTTAGGGGGCATTTTTTTAAACTTCTGTTTTAAGCTTACAAACTTTAATTTAAAAAGAAAATAAGGCCATAACTGGATGCTCTACCTCTTTTCTTTCCTCGCCTATGCTAATGTTGGCCAAACTTCTCTATAAGAAAGGATGGATACATGAAGCCCTTAGAGATTTTTCAAGAGCTCAATCCAGTGGTTCTGAGCTGTTAAATCAGCAGGTCCTGAGGACAAATTTCTGTTGTCACCTTGTTGGGGTAAGAGAGACCAGAAGCAGTGGTGAGGCACACCTTTGGGTGTGCCTGCGAGGGAGGCTCTGGAGAGAACTGAGAGGATTAGGGCTGGCCTGGAATGTGGGTGGCTCCTTCCCATGGACAGATGGACAGGAGGACGGACAGTGGACAGCGACAGACTGAGCTCCAGAATTTCCGTTTTTCTACTTCTGATCCGCTGTGATGTAAACAAGAGGGTTCCAGCCTTCACCGGCAGGAGCTGATCATACCTCCATGCTTTTTCCAGGGTGACAAGATGATTCTGTTGGGTGTGTTCTTACAGGAATGGGGAAAGTATCTAATCAAAGACCTTCCTTTAAATGGAAAAGCTTCAGATCTTTAATGGCGTCAGGGTTGACAGTAATATCTTATTTATCAGATGGCATTTATATGGGCTTGGGAGCAGTTCTTGGGCCACACTAGGTCCTTTGTAGTGTATTCCACAGAACCCCAGGCTTCTAAATCTACTGCATCTGCTTCTATACCCCTTTCAAAGTACCTTCTTGTGATGTTGCAGTGTAGGGTGGCATCTGATTCCGGGCAGAGTCTGTGTGTGTGCGTGTGTGTTGTGTGTATTTAATGGTATATCTTTTATTTGTTCTTGGACGGTTTCATAGTTGTAAAGAATGTATCCTGATCATATGCACTTTGGCTCTCCCCCCTACTCCCTCCAGATACCCTAAAATATCTGCCTCCCTCTGTCACTTCTCTTTTATTTCTGGTAACCCACTGAGTACTAGCTGACTGATCTCACTGGATTGGTCCTGTGCTCTCACTGGAATGGTCCTGTGCTCTCACTGGATTGTTCCTGTGCTCTCACTGGATTGGTCCTGTGCTCTCACTGGATTGGTCCTGTGCTCTCACTGGAATGGTCCTGTGCTCTCACTGGAATGGGCCTGTGTTCTCACTGGATTGGTCCTGTACAGGTACCCACAGCAGCAGTGAGCACCCGACCGCCGCAGTCATCCCCATCTCTTAACATGCTTTCCGTCTCCTCTTCTGAGATAGCTCCTGGGCCTTGGAGAGGGCACATGTTGATATAGGTGTCCCATTTAGGGCTGGGGACCCAATAGTCACATATTCTCTGTACTCTGATCAGTTATGAGGCTCTGCATTACTGCTGACTAGTGCAGGGAGACGTTTCTGTGGCCAGGGTTAAGGGCAACGTTCATCTACGTGTATAAACACAAATATTTAGAATACAGTTTGACAACACGCCCGTTTAGCAAGACAGTAATAAAGATTCCCCTCTCTAGGGCCATCACCTCTCTAACCAAGAACTTTGTCCAGGCTTACGGTATCAGGCACCAATTCCAGTGATTGGTTATCTCCATAACCTCATGCCAACTGGTTTACCAGTGGTCCATCTGGCCTGGAGGGTTGGTGTTCTAGCATGAGGGCTTCACTGTTGGCTAATAATGATGGCTTTTCTCCCTCAGTGGCCTGCATGAACCTCTGGCATGGTGAAATGTAGCAAGCAGGGAGGAAGGTTTTAGGTCAGTTTCAGTGTGATTTCTCTCTTTGTAACCAAAGCATGTTGTCTCTTGAGCAGCAGGATTCTTCTAGTTCTGGTGGACAGCTGAAAGCAGTGTTGGTACCCTGTGTTGTTTTGGGGCCTCTGACCAGGCCATTTCTGCTGTGACACTCTCCATGTCTGCTGTAGGATTCAGCTCCTTTAAGATGTTGATTAATTTTCTTTTTTTCATTTGAACATATTATAGCTTAGGTGCAGTTACATCTCAGAGATCAAATCCCTGGAGAGTGGTGGCCTGGCCTAGTGTAAAACCGACAGCCACTTTCGTATGATGTGTATGAACATGCCTTCAGAGGCATGCCGTGGGCCGGGTCCATCTCTTCTAGAATCCACAAGTTGGCAGCCTGATTCTAAAGTGGTGGTATCTGGAGGTGATTAGCCCTTGAAGGTTGAGCCCTTGTGTATTGTCATCAAGGGCTAGTGTACCCTATAAAGGGACCTCAGAGAGGGCTTTCTTTCCATCCCTTAAGAAGATGGTAGCTTATACACCTGGACCAGGGCCCTCACTGGCAGTCACCATCCTGTTGGTCTTCAGCTTCCGTTCATCATCAGAACAATAAGAATTAAATGTGGTATTTTGTCATAGCAACCCAAAGTGACTAAGCCGGGGAGCCTGAAAATTGTGGAAACCCGAGTTTACCAGTAGTAATGCAACTCAACTCCCCGTTATTCATTCTGTGAGCTTGGAGTCATCAGCCTTGATTGACGCTTGGTGGGGAGAAGGGAAACGCAGAACGCTTGTAGCAGAATAGAAAGGCAGCCTTCTCTGGGCTGTCTCTCTAGAGAGGCATTATGAAAGGGTGTTTTTGTTCTCCCAGCCTTAGGATCAAAACTTCATGAAGCTGTTTGATTATGATTAAATTTTAATATGGAAAATGAAAATCCCCCAGCTAAAGAAACTACTCTTCCATTCATCCCCTCCCCACCCATGAAAAATCCAAAAATTAGTATGATGTCTGTGCCAGTCAGTGGCAGGAAGAAGGCAGCCTTGTTCAAGTGTGCGCTTCCCGGGTGAGCAACAATTAGAACACCAGGAAGCAGCAAATTTATCTAATTTGCCACATAAAAAGACTCAGGAAGATTTTGGTTTTTATGAGGAGGGGGTAGGTTGCTAAACTCACGGTGAAGGGTTCAGCTGACATTTTTGTGAAATTCATTACAGTGCAGCACATTTCCTCAAAATACCAATTTTATAACACGGAGGAAAAATACTCTTGGTAGTTCAGATTTACTCCTTCCTTGGGATTTGTACCATGTTTGGAGGGTACAGTTTATAGACGTCATGGCTGTCGTACAGTCAAGTTCTTTGCCTGGTTAAGCGTCAGGAAATTTTTATACAGTGGTTGTTACAATCCCATGATGCCCTGCCTTACTGTTTAGCATTGGTGAAGGATTTGGGGTGTGAGTGACCATCTTCTTCCGTCAGGAAGCGGGATTGCTATGTTGGCCCTATCACATGTTGTCCTATTAGGGAACCCAGTCCTGATGTCCCTAGGAGTGGGTGGCACCTTTATTCTGAATGCATTGGGCAGAAATGGAGTTGTGGACTTCTACAAGAATTGGTTCCTGTTTCCACAGGAATACTCTGAAAAGAAACCAGTGCTGCGGAGGCCGGGGAGATGGATGGCACAGTAGGTAAGGGCACTTGCTGTACAAGCTTGAGGCTCAGAATCCAAATGCCTGGTACCCACAGAAAAAAGGCAGGTGTAGCTCCATACCCCTGCAACCCTAGTGCTGGGAGAGATGCAGACAAGAGGTTACGGGGCTTGCTAGCCACCAGTCTAGCTCCAGGTATAATGAGATGCCTTATTTCAAGGGGATTAAAGCAGAGAGTGGCATAGGAAGACACCCAGTGTCCTCCTCCGGCCTCCGGGTATGCACAGGCACGCGTACCCACGCAGACACGAGCATTGGCGTGCGCTTGCACAGAGAGAAAACAGTGCAGGGAATGAAATGTTGAAAATCCGGGAATTAATTAAGGTGACAGATCCACATGGCAACTTTCACCACTTTTGCCGGCGTGCGGCAAAGCTTCTTTAAATTCTGCATTTAAATTTAATCTTTATTTTTCGTGTTTAGCATATTGTTAAGCATGCAGAGCTGTCACTTTAGTGATTACGTAGCCGTTCGCCTCATCCCCCCCACACACTGACATTTTCCTGACTGCCATGCGGGTGATATATTTCTTTGGCATCTAAAAGGTTAGTCTTGAGACACTAATTTATCAAGAAGTTAGGAGACTGATCCTCCTTAAGCCGTGACTTCCTCGCCACTTGTGAGAGCTCCTTAGTAATTAAGATCAAATTTGTCCTTCCGGTTGAAACCGGATGCCCGCTGGTTTCGTTAGGCAGATCCGTGGATTTGATGACTCGCTGTCTCTCTTTCTGCAGAATTTCATTTTGTGTGTAGCTTCCTGCCATTCCTTCCCTGCCTGGCCATCTGGGAGTTGAAGCCTGGTAGCAGGTCTGACTGGGGACTTTTGCACAAGTAACTAATGGCTATAGGCAAGTAACCTATTGGCTATAGGAGAACCTTTGAGCCCTTGGGAAGGAAGGAAATCAGGTAGATTGTTTTTATGAATCAACAGGCAGGCTACCATGGTGTGTGAAGTCAGGTGTGTTGGGGGCTTTTCCTTGCCTTTTATATTACCCAGCTTGAGATAAAACTAATTAATTACACCTTAAGGTACAATTCTTCATAAGAGGCTTTCGGAAAGGAACAAATAACTTTTACCGATGTATTTGATTTCTGTCAAATAAAGTACATTTTTCTATTGGCACAGGCTTAGTTGTATTTAAAGCACCAGTGATCACTTCATATGAAAATCTAGAAAGGATGGACAGTAACATAATCTGTTCTGAGGAGCAGATGTAGGAAAAGCTAAAATGTCTGTGGCTCTTAGACCTTGCCATGAAAACACCCACATATCCCATATTACAAAGAGTGATGTTTGAAGCCTGCTCCCCTCAGAGAAGCCGGTGACAGTTATGGCTCTCATGCTGATGACCAGAAGTGTGCTAAGGGGGAGTCTTGTCCTCTGCCTTGAAATAAAAGGTTTGCCAAAAAGTTAGTATTTTCAAGAGAGTTGGTTAATTGCTTAACGTTCAGCCGCTCTTGAGCCGATGGCCACGTCTTGCCAGGTTGGTTGTTATTGTCGCTCATGAGGTTCCAAGCTGGTGAGACTGTTGATGACACTGTCCTCATCCCCCGAAGCAGCCTACAGAGCACCTTCTGGCACCGGGAAAGCTACCCATCTGGGAGGAAGGCTGGTCAATACCAGTCTGGTTTCTCCATGTCCTATGACATAAATGCCCTCAGCAGTTGTCTTACCATTAAGTTCAGTGGGCAGCCAAGAACAGTAGCAGTGGCCTGTTACTTGGGGAGTGTGTGAGACTCCTGACAGTGACGGGAAGGGAGGTGTCCTATACCTGACACTGGGCTTTTTGTTTTATAATAATGTATATTATATATACATTGTCTATGGTATATTATATATATTGTATATTATATATATTGCATATAATGTATATATAAACAGTGGTGTCTAGGAGAAGCGTTATCGACACCCCACTCCCTCTCTCCTGAATTCAGCACACACACCCTGTGTGTGTGTCTGTGTCTGTGTGAAGCTTATAAAGTCGTAGGTTTCCATATGGCCCTTTCAAAACACTTTGTAGTGTTATCCCCCACTGCCGCCTCTGCCCTTCCTTCCCATCTCCCTCCCCACTATTCCCCCCCTCTCCTCTTGCTCCCCTTCATATCCCGTGTTCTATCCCTTCTTTAACCCCACCCACCCCAGGTGTCCCCCTGTTTAGTGTCCCATATGAGAAAGGACATGTGGCATTTGTCTCTCTGGTTCTGGGTTACCTCGCTCAGCATAAATGGATATTTCTGATGATAATAATTCACCCCCTCCTTTATCCCCAAGAGACAAGGTTTTGCTGTATAGCCAGTGTTAGCCTCTAGGCAATTTATGGCAACTCTCCCTGCTCATCTTCCTGAGTGTTGGGATTAAGACCACCAGGCCAGGGATGACCCCACCCACAATGGGCTGGGCCCTCCCTTAGCAATCACTAATTAAGAAAATGCCCTGCAGGCTTGCCTACAGCCTGATCTGTGGTGGACATTTCCTCAGCTGAGGCTCCCTCCTCCCAGATGACTCCAGCTTGTGTCAAGTTCACAGAACTAGCCAGCACACATGCATTGAGCATTCCCAGAAACAGACAGGAAAACCTGGTTCTCAGGTTTGTGTTTGCATCCTAGGCCATCTCTGGACGGGGTTGTGCGTGTCTGTAATATCAGCTCAGTAAACCCCAGTTTACTGAGAACAGCAGTGACCACAGTCTAGTGGAAAGACCCTGGACCAGCCGTCAGGAACGCTGGATTTCTTTGTTTATTCCTGGTGGTCATGTGTCATAGAACAGCCTCAACAAAAATATCTCTTGCCAGGATGGGGGCATTGGGATTTAGAAATATGGTAAAGAATACTAAGACACGAAAATAATAAGACAGAAAAACATAGAATAGTGTCTGGAGGGAGTTCCAGTGAATACTGAAATTGCCCACATTTAATTTCCAGTTGCTTAAAATACCCTGACTTCAAGAGATAAGAGTAAGACAAAAACTGCATTAACATGATACCAGGAAATAAACAGACCAATTGAAGGTCACGGGCTACATCCATAGTTAAATATTCTGTTGTTAGAACAAAACAAGTCACGCTTACCCCCTAGACCAAAACATTCTGTAGGCAGACCACTCCCTGGGTGGAATCCAGTGTTATCTCCATAAAGGAACTGGACGTTTAGTAGGATCCTTAGACTTTTGTTTGGAGTAGAAACACAGCGACTTCTCTATTCCTGAAATACAAGGTCTGGCTATTAGCCACTAGTGTTGACAATAACCTTGAGAGAGCAGAACTCTCTGAAATCTAGGTGAAACCTTTGTTTGAGGTAGAAACGCAGTAACTTTGAAGGACTAGAGGTAAGTTCCAACTCTCTGACCGTTGGTCAACAGGCTCACAGTTTTGGGCCTCCACAGTCATGGAGTTTTTAGACCCAGGACTTGGCATGGACTTCTCAGTCTCAGTCTCTCTGAACTTAAAAACACCTGTGTTGCCTCTGTGTGCACATCTCTGTGAGTGCACATGAATGTTTTTGGGAGCTGCTGGATGTTTCTCCCGTCTCTACCGCCAATAAGGCACTTGCCATATGAATGCTGGGATTACAGATGTCCATAAAGCTACATCTGGCTTTTTGCATCTTTTTGCCGGTTTTCTGTGGGTTCTGGGGTTAAACTCGGGTTGACAGGCTTGCATGGCATGCGCTTTTCCCTGAGATATTTCACTGTCCTGACCTCTCCGTTTCGCTATGGAATAGTTCATTGCTGAAGACTCTGACAGTTCTGTAATTACAAGGAAAAATACTAATAATGCAGCCAGTGGCATGTGGTTAGTGTGTCTCTGTCTGCCGAATTCTGAAGGCATTCTCAGTCCGGGCTGCAGGCTGTGAACGTTGTTTGTGAGGGGCAAGGAGAATGTCATAATGGACAGAAGGATAAATTAATAGAATCAGGCTTCCAACTAGTTGACATTCAGGCATTTATACCACCTTGCCCTTGGGGCCTAGAAGCACATGTCACCAGCAGCAGCCAGGATGTGACACTGTGACTTGTATAGTCACTGAATGGAGTACTTGCCCTACGCACAGGCTATATCCTCTTATTAAAAGCAAGCCCTTCTCTCCCCTCTCTAGTCCTTCCACTCTTGCTGAGGCCACCTCTGCAGCCCCACCTCACACGACCCCCAATAAACCTCCCAACTGAGGCTGTTGCATGGTCTGACTTTGTGGTGTCCCTTGGCTCCAACACACCAAGGTTACCTTTCACTGTTAAACGAGTACACAACCTCCCTTCCCTTTTGCTTTAGTTTTGATCCTATTTGGGGATGCCAGGGAATCGAACCTGGGGCCTCGTGCATGCTGGGCAAATTGTCATTGAGCTGCATCTCGAGCAGTGCAGTTTCTAAGGTAAATGTAAACCAGTTAGAGACAGTGTTCACGAGTAGAGGGGAGTAGCTAAGGAGTGTGGGCTACCCCCTAAATGTGGAGATTAAAAGGCATTAAATAAGAAAAGGTTTGGGGAGCTGGAGATATGGTTCAGTGGTTAAGAGCACTAGCTGCTCTTTCAGACTTCAATTCCCAGCAACCATGTGGTGGCTCACAACCATCTGCAATGAGATCTGGTGCCCTCTTCTGGTCTGCAGGTATACATGCAGGCAGAACACTGTATACATAATAAATAAATCTTAAGAAAAAAGGTTGGGAAATGGCGATAGAGGAGAGGATCTGTATGTGAGCAAGAGAGAACGTGTTTGACTGCTCTAGACCTGCAGGGGACCTGCTTAGAACTGTAGAGAAAAGAGGCGTGTCTAAGACCAGGCAGGAGGAGCTTGGGGATCCTCCTGTGACTCAAGCCCCAGTGATCTTCCTTTGTGAACAGAGGTGCTCGCTGGGCTCTGGCCATCACCAGTGGTGAACGCTGACTGTTGGTGAGCGCAAAGGCTAGCACACTGCCACCCCGCCGGCACCGGCTCCTTAGTAGAAGTGCAGATTTTTATCTCTTTGCTTCTTTCAAATGATAGATGCCATAGTAAATTTAAAATATTGAATATGATAACTGAGTATGAATTTTTTAATTCTGCAATTAAAAGGCTTTGTTGAAATGCCATTAATTTTAAGTTTAGGTGAGTAAAGGGAGGCAGAACTCTACAGCGGATTTTTTTTTCCCCTGTGCAAATGAGCTATCCCTTTTCAGGGGTTAAAATAAGTGCTAGTGGGCCATCTGTTCTTTCACCAGCCTGAGTTTGTCAGCTAATGAAGAGGCTGTCCTCTCCAGTCGTGTTACGTCGGGTTTAGAACTATGTGTTATCAGGCCCTGGTTGTGGTAGGGTGCTGTCCCATGTATCTGTTTGCTTACTCACTCTGGGGCATCTTATAATACACACACACACACACACACACCTGCATATTACATGCCCGAAGCTGTGCCAGTGGCGAACAGGATGCATGTGCTCTGCTCTGTTTTCACAGCATTTGCAAGTTAATTGTGGAGGTGGTAGGTGTTAGTGTTAATGAAATGGACTACTCCTTTCAGAGATCTGAAGGATCAGGTGGGTCAGGGAAAATGGGCAGATTGATGTTGGGAGATGGGAGAGGCATCCCTAGAGAGACTGCCTGGCTGAGACTCCCTGACAGGGTGATGTGTGCTAAGAAAAGAAGCAGCCCAGGCTTCAAGAGAAAAAGGTGGGCTAAGGAGTTTGGATTTAAGAGAGTGTTGTTTTGTGCTTTGGGGTGACTGTGTGCCTCTCTCGACTCTTATGTTGAAGGCTACTCCTAAAGTGGGAGTATTAAGGGGTTGTTGATCATGACAGCAGAGTCTTGGGGTTAGTACCCTTAATAAAGGATGCTCAGTAATTAACTGGGGTGAAGTGTTTGCCACACAGCATGAAGCCCTGACTTTGGAACCCCAGAACCCACATACAGCCAGGTGTGGCGGTGCACATCTGTCACCCCGGTGCTGAGGAACAGAGATAAGAGGCCTTGTAGCATCCTGGGGCTTCATAGGGAGCTTTCTAGCCGGATCCACAAATTCCAGGTTGAGAGGCTGTGTCTCAAAAACTAAGTTACATGAGTGATTGTGGACGACATCCCAGTGTCAGCTTCGGGCTTCCACACATGTGAACACACATGTAGGCACACACACTGACACAAAGACCTAGTAGAATTAGCCATTTGAGAACTCAGGGAGAAGATTCTGTCTACAGTCCAAGAAGGAGACCCTTTCCAGACACCACGCCGGTGCCTTGATCTTTGCCTTCCCAGCATCCAGATCTGTCAGATGTTAAGTGTCTGTTGTTTAGAATTTAGGGGTTTGTTAGAGCCCGCAAATAAATAGACTACAGTGGGTTTTGTTTGTGTGAAATGGGTGTTTGGTACCCGAGTGGCAATGGGAGCCCAGCTGTGAGGCAGTTGCAGAAGAGGGAGGGAGCTTGGAGGCTGGAGCAGGCGGATCCACAGTGTTAGCGGACTGGCTGATGTGGATGCCAGGTTGGAGAGGAAGAATCACTCCTCCCGCTCTGCTCCTTGCTCCTTCAGAGCAGTTCCAAGCTGCAGGCTGCAGCGTGCCCCAGGGGAGCTGGCAGTAGGAGGAGCAAGGTCTGGGGGACATGAAGAGAGTGTATGGATGCCCAAGCTCCTGACACACCTGCATGTGCCCTAGGGAGGGGAAAGAGGTCCAGGTTGGTGCCGCCCTCCCCGTTGGATTTGACTTTTTGAGTGTCTCCATGGGTGGGATGATAGGGGAATGTATACCAAGTCATAGGTCGGGGGTTCTGACCCATGAGAACTCCAGCGCTTAGAGGTTGGTTGTAAGAGGAAGAACCTGCTTAAGAGCGGTGTGACTGCCGGGCAGTGGTGGCGCACGCCTTTAATCCCAGCACTCGGGAGGCAGAGGCAGGTGGATCTCTGAGTTCGAGGCCTCCAAAACCTACAGAGAAACTGTCTCGAAAAACCAAAAAACAAAAAATGGTGTGACTGCAGGGAGGGCCATAGAGCTTTGTGGAAAGGGGGCAGGGGACGGGGTGGGAATGAAGCCCTTCCACTCTGTCCAGGTCCGCCAAGAGCTAGCTCTGTAATTGAGTGTGTCTGTGTTTATCAAGGTGTTGGTGTTGCCAATAGCACTTTGAACAGTGGTAGGCTTTAGAGTCAAATTGGAGCAAGTTGAAGGAAGGATGGAAGGTAAGGATGCAGGCTGTTATTTAGGTAGGGTTTTGAAGTGTGCGATTCTAACAGAGCACAGCAATATAGGACAGTGTAGGACTGAGCCAGGGTTATGTAGTCTGCGAGATGGCAGATCTTATTTTTAGTTTCTTGATGTTTGTGTAGTGGCAGGCATTTGTTAGTTGATAACAATCATCCAATAGAGTGAGAAAAACCAAGAAGAGAAAGAGGTAAGGCGTTTCAGGACGGGGGCCGGGAAGGCTCCCAAGGGTCCTCTTTAGTGAGAGGAAGAGGGCACATCTAGGGTAGAGGGGGCCAGGCGACAGCATCCCCAGAAGTTCTGGAGTGTGAGATGCAGTGGTTCTAATAAACTCAAGGGGCAGAGCCGAAAGAGCTGGAGCAGGATGGGAGAAGGATGCTGGGGCCTGGGAGCAGCTGCTGGAAGGCCAGCCTAGGAATGCAGGGGTTCTAGGACCAGCACGGCTTGGAGAATCCCCAGTTGGTAAGCTCCTCCCACCCGTCTCCCATGCTGAGACAGAATCACAGTTGCCAGGGCATGGATCCCGACTCTTGTTCCAGTGCCCCGTGCACTCCCAGTTTAGCCTTTAAAAGCTGGGGACCCAACAGGCAAGTTTTGAAGCCCGGCTGTGTGTATTTACATGGCAGACTGTAAGGGTGGTTGGCGCTTTGTTGCTCCCGATACCTCCTTAGTGCCTTTTAGCCATTGCACGTGTGTTTCATGTGAGCAGTAGGTAGGGAGTTGGCCCAGCTTAGCCATGGATGAAATGCAGTTATTTCTACATCCTCCCCCTCCTGACCTGATTGTGTGTCCTTAGCACAAGGGAAGCAATGCAATTAGAGTTCTGGGGGCTTTATTATCAATAATGGAAACACCACAGTCAGAAATGTCTTTAGCCCTAAGCACTACCATTGGGGCTAAGTGGCTCCCCTGGGTGCCTTGAGTTGTTACCAGCAGCTCTATTGAGAGGCAGAGGAAGGGGGTAGAGGATGGGATGGGAACAGAACTGTGGAGAAGAGGAAAAAACATGTATTCCTGTGGTCCAGCTGCAGTGTGCCTCCAGGGCCACCTGCTTACTCCAGGGCCACCCTACAGGGGAGGAAGCGACACAAGCTTCCATTACAGGAGGATCTTGTGCATTTTGGTCAGGAGGCTGAAGTCCATCAGAGTCCTGAACTGAGGAGTCGGTGGGTGATGGACAGCGACGTGGGAACCGTAGGGGGGAGATAGAGGGGAAAGGCCGAGCCAGCAGCAGCTCTGAGAACTGGGCTATGCTGATCCACGAGTGGCCCCAGGAAGTCGCT